>OX422144.1:20037753-20155997 GCA_949129095.1 Volucella bombylans
ACCTTGATTCGTTCGAGCCTTCTTTAGGTTTTTGAGTCACTTTGTTCAGATTTTCTTTTAAACATTTGCGCAGTGTACCGGTGCAGTAGGTCTTTTTATCTAGGAGCTGTTCCGTCAAACTGAAGCTGTTATAAAAGTTGTCCATGTAGATTTCGTGTCTATAATGAAGCTTCTCCACTACCAGTTGCAGAACAACTTTTCCAGCATGCCCCTTTCCTGAAACTTCGTTTCGTATCTCCGCACTGCCTGCATGAACATGAAACTTCAGAACTAAACCATCGGGTTCAGTAAGCATTAATACCATACTTGTGAGGTTTGTTTTTTACAAATTGGCGAAAATACAACCGACCTCTCCACAATAGCATGCTCATTTTGTTACTGGAATAATCCATTACACTGCGAATTTTGTATAAATGGTCGTTACTATCCTGCTCCTTCTCACTGAAATGAAAACATCGCATTATGATCAGAAATATATTCCGTCTCATTTGTTCACGAACACATGTATAGAAAACAGCCTGTCTGCTTTGCAATAATCATTCGATCACTCCATGCTGCAAAACTAGTCTTCTAGCTTCTACTTTCGTTTTTACACAAATCATTGTCAGAATTAGTTCTTCTTCTTCTTCAAAAAAAAAAAATCAATTGGAGTTACCCAGGATTTCCACAATAAATTGAATTCCCTGCATCTCGCATGAAGGATGTGCTTATGGTCCATTTCTTGATAATTCGTGTGAAACTTTAGGTTGTCCGGCAGAAGAACGCAAGGATGGTACGGACAGCACAATATCATCATCGCTATCACTATCGAATAACATATCTTCGATGTAACTGTAAGGTAGTTTTGTAATGATTCCTCTTTTAGGCCTCAAATAGCCCTCACCACTTTCCATTTCTGGCAAGCAACTTTGCACGTACTTTCATGCTTAGTGCTAGTGTAATTTCCATGTGCCAGGAATGCGTTATGGTGGTGGTCTCATTAGCCCTCACATTTGCTGTTTTGGCGGCGAAGCTGTTAATAAGTACTGCTCCTTACAGAATATGAAAATGGGGCGGTTGGGGTGGCACAGAATACTTCAACCACTTAGTGAAATTCAAAAACCCGCTATCAGAAGATTTTGCAACACTCACCGTCTTGCCCACACTACCGACCTTTTAAGGTCCATACATATTCTTACCTTGCGACATTTGTTTTAATTTTTTATGAAATATATCTATTTACAAAGTCCCAATTCCAACATATGGGACCTACGTAGCTAAGCAAACCTTATTGTCAACGTTTCTGCCTTTCGCAGTACATGCTACAGAAACTCTTACCCAATTGTATCATGCAAACTTTTTAAATAGCGTTAAATTCCTTTCGAATTCGCTCAGAAAGAAATCTGTGTGGGCTTAAAAAGTAACACAAATGTGGCTTGTTGCCTTTAATTACCACCAAATTGAAGTTCTGTTGAATTGTGTTGCTTAATAGCATGTTAAATGGTTTGTTCATTTGTTAATCTAATTTATTTTGCCTGCCTTTTGAAATTATGTTTGTTTTAACCTCATTCTTTCACTATATAAACTCATGAGTTTTCATCTTATACATACGTTATATCCGCCTTGAACACCCCGCACAAAGATAAATTGTTCGGAAATGATATCGTCCCTATATCGCTGAAATACAATATTTCTCTTTATATACTCGTATAATTCTCTTTGAATTATAATTACAAGTATGTCACGAATTGTAATCTTAATTTTTAATTTTGTATTTGAGAATATATGTAGAAAGGAAGGGGAAAAAAATAAGAAAAATGGCTATGTTGAGGGATAAGACATTACGATACGAATGTTAAATTAGAAGGAAATACAAGATTTTATGAATGTTCAACTGAAGAGGAAACAATTATATTTGGATATTCTGGGGCATAAGATGAACCCAGTCTAGTCATATTTATCAGTGAATTGAATCGTTCTTAGTAAATTTGACTTTTGAACAACGTGAAGAATTTGGACTTTACATATGGGACGTACAATAGTATCAAGGGGGTGGCCGTGGTGTAGTTTTTACTAGCAATCGCTTCTAACTCGGAGGGTCGATGTTCGAATCCTACCCATTAACAAGTTTTTCAAGTTTCTCATTTGTGTAATTTTAACTCAGACAAAAAAATTCTGCGTGTGAAGGCATAACACTGACACGTAGATTTGGCTGTTGTAGAGTTTCAACCACAAAAAAAAATAGTGTGAATTATAACCTTCGAATCACTCTGAGTGAAGGAAAAACTCTCCGTCCTATTCGGACTCTTACCCCTGGAGAGCGAATATCGAAAACAAACACACCTGAGTTTCAAACCATTACAAAAAAAAGGAAGAATTTTGATTTCTCCACCTCCTACCTTTCCGCCCGCGCAGTGGCAACAGTAAAAGGGTATCATCAACCCCTTAGGCGCGCGTAAATGGTAAAAAAAAAGAAGTAAAAATATTTCATATATTAAGCTATAACCAAAATGGATTGTAGTACAAATTTTATTTTATTTTTAAACATAGTCGTCTCCTTATTTAATATATTTTATCCCTGTGTCGTAGAAATCCTTCTAAGCTTCCTTCAGGTAGTTGCGTACTTTGAAATTCAATTCGTCCTCGTCAGAAAATTGTTTTACACTCAGATGTTCGTTCATTTTGGTACAGAAATAATAATCGTTACCGAGCGAGATCAGCTCGCTCAGTGTGGCCTAATTTGATACAAAAGGAACATTGGTATCTCCGTAGAACGAAGAAACTAGTTTTGAAGGCACAGCGAGAACTCTAAGTAAGAAAAGTAATTTCATTTATCAGCTTATGCTGATAAAAATTCTTGTTTAAGCATTAATTACCTAATCATAGAAATCATATACCATTCAAAGGCTATTTTATTTTGATTTATTTTGATTTGGCGCATTAAAGAAACCTTGAATACCCTGATAATGTCAGAGGAGCGAAGGTTCTACAGAACCAATTTAACACAAAACCAGCACACGTATTTTGCATTCATAATAAGCCAAATACCCGTACAACAAACCGGTTGTCTGGCATTTTATTTTTCCTAAATCCCAATATACTCTCAGTTAGAGTAATTAATCAGCAAGCGGCTGTAAGCACAGTGAAACTTGCACTAAATTTTGCTGCTAGTACAATGTTGAATTTTTAGCGCACACGTAGACATACTCGTACAATGTTAACAAAAGCCATTTGTGTTAAGATATTTCTTCGGTGAACCGCAGGTACTCTAGCCACATAATAAATATTTTGCTTCCTCTTTTCGCGGAACCATCCACACTCGAATGTAGGAATATCTTCAGGTGATGTTCGACTTATGTAAGTTGAAAATGATTTTACATCGACTGATATCATTGAGAACCATTGGCCCCGCGAGTAAAATCAAATCGCATAAAAATTGCTTCTTATCATGGTCGCAATAAAATATAAACAGACGCCATACCATGTCTTAGTAACAAAAGTAACAAAAACCAATAAAATAGCCATCAGATTTTTAATGTGATTAATCAATCTTTTATTTTTTAAGTTTGAACACAATTTTAAAAGATTTTTTCGAATAAATCTGCTTCTAGTCGCAAGTAACAGTCACAATAATGATTTCCAAGTCGTCAATAAAACTGACTTATCAACGTAAATCAATAGAGGCCCCAAAAAATAAGTCGAAGGATGTTAAATAACACGATCCGACCAAGTTCTGAATTCAATGAGGCGATAGGTTTGGTTGCTGTTTGACAAAGTAGTGCAATCCTTTTGGAACCACATCTCGTCCAGATTAATGTCATTCATATTTTAAAAGAAAAATTACCTGATCGTGGTACGTTTTGCCTACATTAATCATAACACGAGCTTCGCTCATACTTAAAAACGCGTATATTTTCTTCATTACGCCTGTAGTACAATTAATATGTGTTGTCTAGAAGAGTGCACTGATGTTAGTTTATCGATGGGACGATGAATGGGTTATCAGGCGGATGACTATCCGCATCCAAAAATACTCGAAAGACTCTTTAAATTTGGCGTTTAGAACATAGAAGAATGATAAATTTTATGATGATTTACGAATATATACCGATCAGAATGCCAAATTTATCAGCTGGTTTGACAATTATCCAACTGTGGATAACATTCAATAATTTGTTTTTCCTGAATCGCAACATCGAAGTCAAAAGTAATCATGAGCGATGAGGCCCATTTCCACCTATGTGGATACGTGAAAAAACCCACAAGTAATGCACGAAGAGTCGTTACATCTAGTCAAAGTCACTGAATGGTGTGCTGTTTACGATGGAGGAGTGATTGCACAATTTTTTTTTTTTGAACGGTGCTGGCCACCGTTGGTGAGCGCTACAGAGCCATGATCAATGAATTTTTCAACCCTCAATTGCATGAATTGGGACTGAAGGATATGGAGCAACGGTTTATACCGCACGAGGCGCAACCGACATTGTAAAGCAGGGTTTTACTTAAGCAACTAAATATATAGAAAAATATAAAATAATGCATGAAAATGAATACTACTCGTATATATACTTATCTTGTGATCCTTTGCCTGTCATTGACATCCAGCTGTAAAAATATTCAATAAGGTTTTCCATTTAATTATGCATTATTATGGAAATTCCGACTCAGTTGTAAATACGCAACATGAATTTCTTCGTGAGGTCAATCGTCATCATGGCTTCGGTGTGCAAGTAATTCATCGCCAGCAACGAGAAACAGATTGGTGCGAAATAAAGAAAACATAGCCGTCATAGCGGCCAGGATCGAAAAAGACCCAGAAATGTAGATTTGGCACCGATCAGCTGAATTGGGCATCGCCAGAGAGTCAACCCGGCCTATTTTGCAGTTGATTTGGACCTACATCAGTACAAGATTGTGCTGACTCGAGAATTGAAACTGCACGAACATAGACAACGCCATGAGTTCGCTAATTGGAAGCTGAAAATGTTGGCCGGAGATCCGGATTTTTCACGGACGAGACCCATATTTGGCTCAGCGGCTATGTCAACAAGCGGAATTGCTGTTCTTGGAGCCAACTCAGTCCACAAGTGTTTGGCCAAGCATCAATTGATCCACAAAAATTGATTGTTTGGTGCGGTTTATTTCATGGCGGCAAAATCGGATCTTATTTCTTTTGAAATGAGGAAGGGGACACCGGTACAGTAAAATTTCTCAGGTATAGAGCGATGTTAAGCGACTTTCTGCGTTCAGAGCTCGATAACATCGAGATATGCCAACAAGACGGCACTATATGCCATACAAGCGACGTAACGCTCGAAGTTGTGAAGGAGAAATTTGGCGACTGAGTCATCTCACAGCGAGCGTTCATCAATTAGACACCGCGATCATGCTATTTGACACCATTCGATTACTTTCTCTAGGACTACGTCCTTAGTCTATGCTAATAAGCCAACAATTTTTGGCGAGCTCGAGGCCAACATTCGACACCCTATTGCCGCAATAACGCCGCACATATTGGGCCGAGTCATCAAAAATTAGAATGACTGCTTGAATCACTGAGAGCGAAGCCGGGGCGGTCATTTGAATGATGTGCTATTCCACTCTATCTTCCATCATTCTCTCATTACATAAGCCCTTATAACAACATTCAAAATCCATAAAATTTTTTCTTCCGAATAGGCACTCATATTATCTCTAAAGAGCTCCAAGTGAGCATGTAACATATGGACTTTACGGGACATTCTGCAACCCATCAGTTTAAGTCTTCAAGCATATTTGAAATCAGCTCTGTGTAGTTCTCAGTTCTTATGTTTTCGAGATAATCCTGTAACACTACTTTAGGGCCGTCCTATGCTCGCCTTTCAAGGGTTGCAAAAATTCGTTGATGGCTATTTATTTGCGGCCCGACGAAAGTATTATCTTTACTTTGACTTCGGATGACTTTGGAAACATTTTTTTAAAATTGAAAGTTTCAGAACCTTGACGCACAGCTTTTACGAATTGCTTCAATGGAGACATCAATATGTGTTTATGCTCGACAATTACATTACCATTACTTTTTCCTACGTTTGGTATACCCGCTTTGCGTTCTCAAGATCAATTTTCACACTTTCGTACTTTTTTTGGAGCATCACGGAGTGAACGAAAAGTATTGGATTAGATTATATTGTTGTGGGAGGTGGTGTAATGAATCCCATATTAATGCGGCGACAGATGGGCCTATTGTAATTTCCTCCATTTAGAGCTCATCTATGATGCCGCAATTTGTGAGGAAGACGGCTAAGTCTTTAGGTTAGCTGATAGGTATGACCGCCGCTTCAAGGTAGGATTTACCTAGATAAAGTTGACGTGTTTTGGTTAAACCATTGCAGTCACATAGTATATGTTCTGTTGTTTCCAAGTCCTCGTTTCACAATCTGCATGTATTCTCTTGTGCTATGCCCAGGGTCATCAGCTGGTTTTTCACACGGCTGTGATAAAGCCTGTGATCAGTCGAATCTGACTTCAACTTAGTTGTAGTAGTTGTTTTATTTTTTTGTGGCATAAAGTCTTCGGTTGTCTATTTCCTTCGGTTTCTCTCCAGAAATGAAGCCTATTTTTATCTAGCCAGGTTTTAGTACAGCTTTTAAACATTTTGTGGAAGTTTCATGAAAAGACGCCAGTCAGAATGAATTTTTTTTTATGTTTATTTGAAGTTAGTAATCACAAACAGTTTTGACACGTATTGTAGTAAGATCGCGACTATGCTGAAAACAGACTGGCTTGTTACAACCATGACATTCGTTTCTGGTTGGGCGTCGCTTGGACATATAACATATGGTACAGTTGTCCTTTTGTTTTATGGATCCAGTCCTATCACATTCCTCTAGTGTAGATTGTATATTATTATGATTTCTGGCTTACTTTTCACACCAACAATTGTTCTATCGTAGTGATAAACGATAAAATCACAGCTTTTTTTTTCTTTTTTGGCACGTAGGAGCAAAATGTTACATTATCATGGAACCCAAATTCACTAGATGAAACTGCACGTTGTTTCAATGGTAGATACTGTGTTGGTATTTACAACTTATTTTTTTTAGTGTTCCACGTAGTCCCAAGTTCCATCGCATTAGTTTTTTGGTTAGGTCAAATGACGTAAAGAAAATTGTCCTTCGTAACTGTTTGTCCAGTATTTTTATAGGATTGCACTAACTGACTTACCACTTGTTCTCACTTCTTGTTCTTTGCCTGTGTAGATATGTTCTTGTAGTGAATATGCAGTTTTTGCATCGCATGGCCAACAGTTTTTTATACCCTACTTAGGCGGTTTCGTCGGTATATATTGCGTAAATTTAGTCCTACAACGGAAAGAAAAGAGTTGCTCGTGGACGGCAAGTGCCTCATTTGGAATAAAATATTTACGCAAATTTTCCTTAAGCATTTGAAATAAGTCTCTTATTGGTGTCACCTTATCATTTATCATACGCCATTCATGAGTTCTTTCGTTGTCAAATCGAATATATTGGGAGAATCTGCATAGACCCATACTTGCCCCATATAAGGGATTTGAAAATGTTTTCCAAAGGTCTTTGGTATGCTCGTAATTTGATCGTGATATACCTGTGGTTATCAGTATTCCTAGATATGCATCAAATTCTACTGTACTTACGGGTTTCCAATTTCTACTGCACGCAGGATTATTCTCATTCCACTTGTCATAGCTCCTTTTTGCTTTGTGATTTGTTTCCCTTATAATAATGTCACACATTTCGTTGATAAAAATATATTTGAAAATTTGCAGCAATTTCAAATTTTCTCAAACATTACGAGTATGTGAGAAAAACCGACGAGGGCTACTCGAAAAACCGACGAGGGCTACTCGTAGGTTCTTTTCTTTTCCACTCAGTGTTGTGCCTTGCGATATATTGTAGCTTGGCATTGGTTCATTGTATTTTGTCTAGTAACTGCGCTGAAGTAATTTCTATTGACGAGGGAGTTATTTGACAACAGTTGTTCAGGTAAGAAAAGTACTCGGGATCGGGGTCATCAGATTGGGCCAAAAACGATTGACTGAAGAAGTTCGCAAATAGATTAGCGATGGTTGTTGAGTCATCCGAAGACATATTAGAAAATTTGAGAGTTAACGGATAGCAACCGGATTATTTTTTTGTGCTAATAAAGTGATAACATTTTTTAGGGTTTGAGATGATGGTAGATTGCATTTGGCTGAGATATCTTTGGAAATGAGATTCAGCAACTAGGGAGAAGTGATTGTAGGTAGTTTTATTGGTCAAAGTCACCAACCAGATTTAACGTATTGGTACCATAACCTGTTTCTCTTATTACGAAGTGCACGAAGTTCTTTGTTATAAAAGGGAGGAGATGGCGAAGTAATCTGCCTTATACAGTGGAAGATCTTATCGTAGAAGAAAACTAAATTCAACATTTTTGAGAAGATTGTTGAGGTTAGTGTAATTGGTTTTACGAAAATCGAAGCGGAAGGAAGTTTCCGAAAGCCTCAATTGATGTTATCATATCAATAAATAACGACTCCTCATTGTGGGTGCATACGGTCTAATTTCGAAAGGAGAAGTTCACACTCGAGAGCAAGACAGTTCATGGTGCCGGATGAAAAGATCAGATCCAGTTTTCAGCCCATGAATTTAGAAATTGAGTTTATTTGAAAAAGGCCAGAGTTTGTGAAACAATCTGTGAAGAGGATTTCTTTGTCAGAAGTTGCATTTGTGTCAATAAGATAGGATTCTTCATCCGAGTGAGTCCATTGGAGATGGGGGAGATTACAATCACCGATAACAATAATTCCGTCACAGGGATCTGTGATTTCGAAGATGGAGTCGAGCACATTAGTCGCGAGCTGATAACTGTGTATTGATTGGGAGTGGAGAATAGAGCAACAGAGGATGAAGTTTATGTTTGGAAGGTAACACAGATTAATTCGACAATGACTTTTTGACGAGCACAGGGTTCAAACAAGAAGGACTTGAAACGACAAGACTTTGATTTATTGGACAATATGATTTTATGGCAGTTGTCTATGGTGCTAGTTCACAAGTCAGATGGAGTCTGTGGTTCCAGATAAACATGTTACACCCTCAGACTTGTTGTGGTTGTCGAGTTTTTGAAGACGTTGTTTCCATTCCGAGGATGTCCAGTTAGTACCAAATCGAGAAATTGAAGTATCGGTTTTCGGTGAATCCACTGCGATTGCTTGATTTGGAGATGGAGAGTGAGATATTGATAAGGTTGTCTCAGAATGTACGATGACAGCGTTCTCGAGAATTTCAGTTAGAAGGAACGTATTATACATTGCGTTAGATTGGGGCTGGAGTTGTACAGGATGATCGTCAAGTTTGTTGAGCGTCGTTCTAATGTCATTAACGATATCGCCAAGAAGTATATGGGATGCTGCATCGTTGTTCATTTATTTTAGTTATGACGTAAGCTAATGATGAATGTGGTGGAGGAACACTTGAGGTTGATTAACTTTGGAAATGGATATCAAGGTCGGACTTTAAGGCACTAAGAGTATGAGCAATAGACGGAAAATAGAACTTAAAGGCAGATTTCACACTGTTATCAATAACCTTTTTAAGAAAGATTTACACTTTCTTTTTAAGAGGTTGGTTGATTTTTTTACGACACTTGAAAAATCTTCCACACTTCTCATAATACCATCGAGAACTGGTTTTGTAGTCTCTTGAAGCAGAGTACGTTTTCGGAGCCACTATTATTATACTCTTTCAGATATACAATTGATCTTTTACTTAATCCAAAACAAAGGGCGTGATAAGATTTCCCACACAGGCCACTGCAGTTCACTGAGTCAACGTTTATTTCACTGATAATTACACAATTTGGATTACTGCAGAATTAAGACATTGTAGGTCCGTAATATTACTTATATGGGCTGAATAAAATAGATCAGTAGAAAACCGGTTTTGATTTTCCAATATCTAGAAAGTTTGCCATCTAGGTTAGTTCATCTATGGTAAGAAATAGAGTAGTGCACGTCCGGTCTGAAAGGCAACCTAACGCACTGTACTTGCTGTGTGACTCAACCGTTGCAAATCGCCAAGAAATTGCAAATGTTCTCAACATGTTTTCAGCAGACGGTAAACTACAGATGGTCCGGTCCGTAAACTGACTAGACAGAAATACATCACCATATTTGACATGATTAGACAAGCTGAATACCCGTAGTAATAGATATTTATAAATAAATATTTATTTCAAATTAATTTGAATTTTTGGGAAGCTTCTCGACAATCCAGCCCGGTTTGTAATTATTATCACCAAGATTTTTGCATTTCAAAATGCAAGTGCATACCCAGGTATGTCGTATTGACATAAGGGATTTCCCCCTTTTCAGGATCAAGAGCCTGTTTCTGCCTCCGATAGTGAGTCTATGAATCCGACATAGCGATACGTAAGCCCCACATGCCTCCCTAAGAATTGGTTGATGAACTGTTGGTGTTTTAAGATTTTGCCTTTCCGAGATTCGAATTTTATTAAGATCCTTGCCATTTTTACATGATTTGTTGTCTGATTATTAATTATATGGTTCTAATTGAAATTATACTCTCCAGACTAAAGAAGTGTTGATATTGAATTGCTTTCATCTTAATTGTAATATTCAATATGTATAGTTTCTATTTTTTTAGTTTGCACATTTGAATTACAGTTCTAAAATTTACTGATCGCCATTCAGAGATATGATGAAAATTAAAGGATGTCTGCTTGTATGTGTATTCTATTTAGTGGTTATTACTTCATTTTTATATACATATAAATTAATTAATTCAAGTAACAATTGACAGGTTTGTACACGAATTTAGAAAACTAAGCATAATTTATTAAACTGTTTCTAATAAAACATATAAATAGGTTTTTAAATCTTCATAAAACAGCATCATTTTTCATTGCTGGAGGTAGATCGTAAAACAGTTTTAGGTGGCAGAATATTTTATTTTCTAGCGTCTCTGTACAATTCAAGTCTAAAGTTTGTTTTTGATTTTAAGTTATACGGTTATAGTCCCCAATATAAACAAAATTCGATGTTAAGTATTCAGGTATTAAGTTTTACTTCATTTTAAACACTAACATTATTACACTGAAAATGATTCGTTGTTTTATATTTAACAATTTTAGGCAAAATAGCATCTATCTTATTGGTGTATAAAAGCGGCACTTTAGTATAGTACGCATGCCTTTATTTTACATCGTTTGTAAGTGGTTAATATCTTCCTTATTACCCATAAAAAGGATAGTCGAACTAAACTCAAAATGTATTTTGATTATTTTATTATGCACATATTTTAGTTATATTTCTTCGGAACCTTTCAAAGAATTCTATTTTGTTTTACAATTTTCTCGTTACATAGATCATGTGACTATTAAAGTTCAAATTCACACATTTGTTCGATATATCAACAATGTCATTACTCTTTATCACCATGCATTTAATTTTGTTAACATTTGTTTTTAGTATATTTTTCTGTAGTCAGAAGCAGAGGTTTTTAGAGTTTACTTTGACATATGCAAACACTTCACGTACGTTTTTACCGTTTACCGAGGGATATAGAGAGATTTTACACATTTCTAACACCTTACACATATGATCTATATAAATGAGAAACAGAAGTAGGCTAAGAAGAGCTTTTTAGTTAAATCTGATTCAAACCACCTTCGTTCCGTGCCCTTCACACTATATTTAAATAGTTAACCGAGGAGTATGTTACAATCAATTGCCCGAATGCTCTTTGAATGTCCAAGAACACTGCTATGAATTTTTTAGCATAGTTTTATAATTGTGCCTTTCTTTTTCAGTGTTATTAGCAGACACTTTAGAGATGTTTCACAATAGTGGTTATGTTTAAATCCCGGTTTTCTATTAATAATTTAATACTATATTTAGAGTTATATTCGTAAAAATGTTCATACGTGCACTTTTCAATAATTTTTGCTAACAATGGCAGTATGTGGAGTCTAAATTGATCACAGTCTTTTGTTCAATTCTCTTTGGGTATTGGAATAGCTGTAGATTCCTTTAAGTTTTTCAAATTGTTTACCCAGATTCAGCTGAAACTTATTTTTCTTTTTAAATTGATGAAGTCGATATACCTATCAAATATTGGTCTAAATTACATATCAAAAATATGAAAAAAAAAGTTGGACCTCTGGTTTTCGAACCATGGGGTGTCCCAATAAACAAAAAACATTTTTTTAATTTTCTTTAATGTGATATGTTTTAAATCATTGTACATGAAGTCCAACGTTGCGTTTCTCGCATCGAGTTGTTGACTTTAGATCACATAATCTGCAGCGCGTTTGGTTTTCTTGTTCTACCACGTAATGATGTATGTGGTCGAATCTTGAGTCCACATTTTCCAACACAGATGGACGTGAAGGAACTCTTTTTTTAAGCTAGCGATTAGGCTCTAGTAATGATAAAGCAATTCTTCGTCGAAAGGGTAGTAGACGCATATTACCGAAACTTTGCTTTGTAACTGTCAACAATTATTGAAGGTTACATCGAGAAGATACGATATGAGCGGATTATACCACTTTTTTCGGTATAACCCCATAATGGCTTATAAGGCTAGTTTGCTCCACAAATTTCAATTTCTTTTCAACTCTCGAAAAACGTTTGACGGATTTCATTGGGTGAACACTTTCTGAGTTTGAGGCCATGGTAACCAAATTGTTGCCGTTCCATTTACAAATCAAAATTCCCTTTTCTTCGCAGACCGTATAATCATATGATCAGCTTTGTTTGTTCTTCAGCAGTTTATCATCTTCAAGGGGACAGTTTTTATGCGGGTTTACTCCCAATCCACAGCGATCTGCCCAACGGGTTAATCTGTCAAGATTTAGCTATAGGAGTTCTTTAATGGTATTAAGATGCTTACCTGAGACGGCTATGGTAACGTCATCCGCATAGGCAATCACCCTGCTACCACCCGCTTCCTGGTTCTAGAGTTTTTGTAGGGAAAGATGATAGACTTATAGGTCTGAGGTCCTTTGAGACAACATGAGAGCATTTTTCGGCTTTGGAAATGAAAACTACATTAACTTCTCTCTATGATAGTGGATGTGGATCAGTTATATACAGCTCCTCATGATATTCTCAAACGTAGGCTGGATGATATCTCAGGACTTTAGTAGCTCGGCAGGTATTATACTGTCCGGACCTGTAGACTTGTATCGTTTGAAGTTATGCAGCGTCCAAAGCGGTTTGTCTCTTGCAATCAGACCACGATTGCAGTAGTCCTGTTTTGGTTTTAGTAGCCGCGAAAAGGGAGCTACCTGGAAAGCGAATGTCCAGTAGCAGGTTGAGTGATTCATCACTTGAGGTTGTTCAAAAGCCATCGGTTTTTTTTCAAACAACTAGACATCACAGAGAGAGTTTTGCTTAGCCGCGATTTGAAAATACGTATTGAAGGCTTCGAGAAAGGTGATCAGTTTCATATACATGACCTAACGCGAGAGCTCCACAAACAAGAAGAATTTCGGCTGATTAAAGAATACTGGAAGCTATTACAACTGATCCGTCAATTAGCATCAGATGCTCAGTTTTGCAATTCAATGTTTCCAGACATAAAATTTCGAATGTACTTTACCAATACCACCATACACCTGTACAAGAACTGCTTCCCAATGATTTGGAAAAGAGATTTGAGTTATGAGTTATTTGAGGATGACAGCGAGTTTATTGGCAGAATACTTCGGACGGAGGAATCTCAATTTAGAAGAGATGGGATCACAAATTTTCATAATCTTCATACATGGGCTGCGGAAAATTTACATACAAGGAGACATAATTCATTTCAACACAAATTCAGCATCAATATGTGGGCAGGTGTCATTGGCCACTTCAAACTACCACCTAGGTTGAATCCTACAGACTATCTGGAGTTTTTGCTATATGATTTACACGAACTATTGGAGGACGTTCCACTAATTCAACTAGCTTCATCAAATTTCGATGCACACTATGGTCTTAAGGTTAAAAATTGGCTAGATGAAGAATAGGAAGAAATGGACCAGACCAGTTCACTGGCCTGCAAGATCTCCTGACCTTACCGTATTGGATTTTTTTTGTATGGGGAAGAATGAAAGAATTTATTCATTCAACCGAAATAGAAACTTTAAGTGAATTGGAAGAGCGTACTTTCAAAGCGTCATCAAAAGTGAGGCAGTAGTTAGCATCAATAAACATTCGTAGTAAATCCAAAAACGGGCTCAAGCATGAATACAAGACCAAGGAGGACACTTTGGGCATCTGCTATAACTGTTTTAGTATACACATACAATAAAAGTTATCTAAAACCACACAAAATCATTTTTTATTCATAGCCTTTGGAGCTCAAAGCAAAAAAAATCCATTTTTATAATTTTTACCTGCTGCAGGTTTTTCCAATTATAATAAAATCTGTGGGTTTTTCTGCAAACTTATTGATGATTTTTTTTTCAATTGCTACATTCATAAGAAAAAAAATAGTAAAACGGTATGTTTATTTCGATTTCTCTGGAGAAAAGTGACCACAAAGTCAAAAACTAGCATGGGCAAGAAAAATGGAACAGGCTTAGAAATTGGATATCTGAAGACCCTAATAAGACATCAACTTCATCTAAATGCAGTTACAAAGGACAGTATATCTTCTAAAAACAAAGTCATAAAAGAAGTCTCTGCTATTAGTATTAACTGAGCAATTTCCGTTAATATGCGTCAGGGTATACCAAAGCAAACCTTTCCTTAATTCCTCGATAAGTGATGTCAGAATTGGAGATAGACCCTTATTGTAGATCGATTTTTCTTAGAATATACCCAAGAATCATTTAACCATATTATCGTTGACGAATTAGGGGACACCCTGTATATAAGTGGATGTATCTTTGGCTGAAAATTAGTCTGAAAATGAATCCCAAGTACCACTGTCTGACCTCTTCCAATGGTGTCACAATAAACTTAAAACTTATCTATTGTAAGTGCATTTTAACATATGTATCTCATGCGAGATTCCAGGTTTATCCGGAATTAGAGAATACCACAAGAACGATTGTTATGTCTGGAAACGAAATTCTAGGTGATATATGAAATTAGAGAGCGGTAAATTAATTTTAGTTTAAATAGTTTGAATAAAGCTGTCCAACAAGTTACATAACCACCCACTGTGTATTTGTCTTATGCTTTAGCTTAGAAGATCAAATGGGCTAACAAGTCTTAACGCCTTCGAACGGCGATAGAGTAAAAGCAGCTTGTAAATTTGAACCAAGCTGCTTTGCTTCATTCCGACATGATGAGGAGTATTAATTTCACACCACTTGCATAGGGTTCACAAAGCAATACAAATCATTTTTTTTATTTATATTCCGTAGTTTTCATAGACAAGTTTATCAATGTTATTTGAGTTGTACATGTTCATACTTACTCACACGAATTTAATACGTTTTTTTGTTCTTTACTGAAAAAATTAAATACCACTTTCAACTAAAACTGATTTTTAAACTAAACCTATTGCTTTTGAATGAAAAGAAACTATATAATCTAGATAATTCAAGTGAATGTTTACAATATTAATAATAATTTCGTTTAAAGATGAGTTGTGTATCGGCTGACGATCAAAAGAAGTAGAATGAATTGAACAATGATTATCTCATATGAGACTCCTTAGCTGATGGTTATGGGAATAGCAGTGAAGTGATTCGAAAACAAGTGAGTGAATTCATTTGTGTATGAACAGAGAGGTTACAATGTATATCTTGTATGATATAAGCCTAATTCTAACGGTTGTGAGCAGAAGAAGTCTCATAAGATTCTCATCACCTACTTAAAGTCTTCCACAAAAACTTTATTTTCTTGTTCTGCTACTTCCTTTCCATATCTCCTAAATCATTTCTCATCGAACAAACGTTTCCTGACATTCTTACAATTGGTTGTCTTCACTTAATGCAGATATCATGAATTATTTAACAGTGAAAGGGATTCTAAAGGGCCCTTCCACTTTTCTTTTTGTGATTGCAGTATTCCCACGTCAAACCGATATCAATTTATACAATGGACATGGTTGCAGAGACTTAGTTTGGCATTACAGCCTGTGTGTGATCTATTGCATATCTGGTGGCATACGCTAGAACGAAGTTGAACTTTGTACGATTGTACGATTTTAGAGATGTGGCACGCTTACTCATAGATCGCATAATAATAGAGCCACTCGCGCCACGGAAATATGAATAGAATGGGACTACACTAACAATAAACCACACGTCTGCATCAAGAAATAAAAACCTAAAATACTTCGGCACAGAGTTCATGTTGTGCATTGATGAACGACAAATTGAGATTGAAAGTAAACATTGATTTTAGAGCTAAAATCGATATTCTTCTTTTAGATATACATATGTAGATTAATACATATGTACAAGTGTATGTACAGTTATAAACGTTCCCTTAAATAAGGCAATACCAAAATTTAAGAACCATTTTATCAGGTATGCATCGAAAAATTTACGTGGTAGCTAGTTCAGTTTTTGATCCTTTAATTTCAGATTTTACAGGATTTGACGGCAACAGAGATTTAGTGTTTCCTGTGCCAATAAACTGAAGGGAAAATTGCTAGAAATGTAGAAGATGCAAGTGGTTCCCTTTGAAACATCATATTTTATGCATGGTGCATATAAATTTGCCTCTAGTCATTATTTCTACGAACCACTTGTTGGAGTTTTATTTGAGGAAAGCTATTAATTATCTCTACGTATATCTTAACAAATATGCATACATAACAGTGATACAAACTGTCTCGTAATCTATTTTTCGCTGTAGCATTTTTTATCTTAATTTTTTTTTTTTAGTAGCGCGTGCTCAAGGGGTTAAAGATCCTTAAAATGTTTCTACACAGCGCGGGCGAAGGAAAATTAGGGAGGGAAGAAAGATAGGTACCGATGTACGTTGGTTTTAAATGTCGGAATATTATAATGACTAGGAAATAGAGAGCTCGGCAGGGCATTCCACAAGCGAGATGTTCGGCTTAGGAATAAATCACGATATTTCAGAGTACGTCTGAAAGTGGGCTTGAGAGTATACTGATGAGCATTCATAGCGAGACGGGTGTTACGGTTAAAAGTTTGAAGGGGTGGAATGCTACTGGTGACTTCAATGGAGCACTGATGGTGATAATAGCGATAAAACACAGTGAGACCCGAGACATTTCGTCGATGTTCGAGGGTGTCCATTAACTGGGTGATGTTAGGATCACCTATTAGTTTTATCGCACGATTTGGATCTTGCTAGAGCAAGCGCAAAGAGGTCTTATGGGCACTTGACCAGATGTTGGCGTTGTACTTCAGTTTTGGGCGGATAAACGCCTTATATATTGAAGCCCGGGCAGGGGGGGTGAAGTATTTCTTACATCGTTTGAGGAAACCTAGACATTTCATAGCATTTTTGGCGACATCGGATATGTGGTCATTCTAGCGTAAGTTGTCACGACAGCAGACCGCATTGTGTTTTACAAGCATTAAATTCCACTCTGTTGATTGTTCCTCAATTGGTTATGCTGTTAGTATTGGAATTTAATGAGCTTAACATACGCTGCCGTCCCGGTTTTACGTCCGAAGAGCGGGGACGTGAATCCGGAAACGAATATGAAAAGCAGAGAGTACTGTCGGTAGCAAATATATTGGATTAGAAGTGGCAGCTAAGCAATCATTGATAAAAATTGAAAACAGTGTCGGAGACAGAACGGAGGCCTGGGGTACACCAGCATTTATTTTGTGAATATCTTCCTCCCTAAGAGGAAGAAAAGAGAGGTACCGATGTACATTGTTTTTAAATGTTTGCAAGTTATAACGACCAGGAAATACAGAGATCGGCAGGGCATTCCATAAGCGAGTTGTACGGCTTAGGAACGAATCACGATATTTTAGAGTACGTCCGAAAATGGGCTTGAGGGTATACTGATGAGCATTCATAGCGAGACGGGTGTTACGGTTGAAAGTTTGAATGGGCGGAATGCTACTGGCGATTTCAGTGGAGCACTGGTGGTGGAAGTAGCGATAAAACAAAGTGAGACACGAGACATTTCGTCGGTGTTCGAGGGTGTCCATTGATTGACTGATATTTGTATCGTCAATAAGTTTTATCGCACGGTTTTGAATCCTATCTAGCAGGTGCAGAGATGTTTTAGGAGCACCTGACCAGATGTGGGAGTTGTACTCCAATATTGGGCGGATGAATGCCTTATATATTGAGGCCAGATCAGAGGGGGTAAAATATTTCTTACATCGCTTGAGGAAACCTAGACATTTCGCAGCATTTTTGGCTATATCAAATATGTGGTCATTCCAACGTAAGTTGTCATTGACACACATACCGAGAATGGAAAGTTTTTCGGTTTCGACGATGCAAGTGCCATTCATAGATAATGGCTGGGTGTTTAAATTTCGCTTTAAAGACAGCAGACAGCATTGTGTTTTGGAAGCATTAAATTCCACTCTATTGATAGTTCCCCAATTGGTTATGCTGTTGATATCGGAATTTAATGAGCTTAGCATACGCTGCCGTTCTCTTACTACAGCCGAAGCGCAGGGCCGTGAGTCCTGGAACGAATATGAAAAGCAGAGAGTACTGTCATCAGCAAAGGAATATATTGGATTAGAAGTAGCAGACAAGAGATCGTTAATGAAAATTAAAAAGAGTGTCGGTGATAGAACAGAGCCCTGGGGCACACCAGCATTTATTTTGTGAATATCAGACTTGAAACCGTCCAAGACAACCATCTGGACCAGCGGATTTATGTATGTTGAGATCTTTAAGTACTTTTGCTACTACACGAGTGCGAAAGTAGATTCGTCGCATTGAAGATTCGACGAACTCAAGTGCAGGCGGAGACAAAGCACAATCTGGGAGTGTTGAGCTGGCCGCAAAGTGTGCAGCAAGAAGAATGGCCTTGTCTAAAGAGCTGATAGCTGGAATGTCATTGTGAATGAGCGTTGGGATAGTGGATGAGGCTGAATTTCTAATATATTTGACGAACGGCCAACAATTTTTTCTACCTTTGGGACATTGTACTATTTTTTGCCTCAATTTTTGGTCGTACTGAAATTTCACACGCTTAAGAAAGACGTTGCAGTCATTCCTGGCTCGTTTAAACTTTTTTCAGTTCTCCTCGATCGGGTTGGTCTTGAAGGGCCGAGAAAACATTTCTCTAACCCTGATAGCCTGTTTACAGCTTGAGTCGCACCATGCCTTTCCTTTTGATTTGATATTCTTCATGCGATGAGGGATAAAGGATCTCATTCCAAAGAGAATGGTGTCTGTTGGAAGCAGTTGGCTTTCTTGTATTGCCATACAGTTCTTTTAGGAATTTTTTCTCTTACTGTGTAGTCGGTATACGAGAAATTGTGTCAGACAGGGCATCAAACTCGTTAAAAGTCGAATTCCTGTCCAGTTTGGGGCTTCTGTAAATAAAGCAGTAGTGGATAATTTGCTTACGGAGATGGAATTTTAGCCACATGAAATTGAATTCAGGATTGGAACATGGACTACATTGTGATGGAGTTTGGTAAGCTACATCACTACGCGCGTAAATGGCAGGACCGCGGTGACAGAAGAATAATGGCACTAGTTCGTAGCCAGGTAGCTTCAGATCAGAGTGATCTGAGAGGTGTGCCAAAACAGCTGGTCTGTATGTACAGACATAGACGTACGCAGAAAAGTGGTTGCTTTTAAGCCCGTGAATATTGGCTATATCCAATAACACAAACACCGACGATAGTAAGCGCAGCTGTGAGGTAAAAATTCAGAATTGGTTTATCGAATTAAATTGTTGTAGGCGTTATGCCCTTACAACAATAGAAAACTGTGCACCAACAAAATTTTCACTCACAACCCGCTATGCATCAGCTACTGCCTATACTCAGCCACTACCCGTGCCGTATGACAAATATAGCAACGCAGTGACTGAGTGCAAGTAATAGCACTTACCACCAGCAGCGGGAGTGGTGGAATACCTGAACTGTGCAATTTTTTTGTGTTTTTTTCTCCACTGTACTAGGTGTTTTTTTTTTTGCTTTTATTTATTTATTTAATTTTTTTGTTTTTCACACGCGAACGCGGTTTTTGTGTTTTTTTTTTTTTGCAGAACGGTGTGAAGTAATTATTGCACACGAGTGCACTGCTTGGCGTGTGCACTCAGCGGTGGTCGACACGGCACTCAATTAGAAAGTAGAACCAATAAATAATTATGTTTCTAAATATTTGGACAGAGAGGAAGGTATTGGTTACAAGTCTACTTTTGTTCTATTTAAAAGCTTAATTTTTGGGATGCACCTGTAACATTAGATTGCCAAATGGAAGATTCTTCTTCATCTTGCCATGCATTGATTGGTACTGGGTATTTACCAAAAAGTTGATTAAGGAAGCCCCTTAACATATTGGTAAGGACGTTCAGTCTACACGCCTAAAGCTTGGATGGATACTGTTTAAGATTACATTAATTTAAATTGCTATGATCTTGTTTTAACTTCAACTTTACATGGTATTATGTCCGTGTCAAAGTGAAGAAAATAAAACCCTTCTCTTCACTTCATTAGATGTTTCTTAATGACGACTACTTATGAACTTAACGCTATACTCTCTTTCACGATGTGTTCTTTTTGTATATGTGCATATGTATATACTGTGCATAACACGCCCTTCACCTATTATACAAAATTCATAATTAAACATTTTTAATTTATTTTTATTCCATTTTATAAATTTTTGCAGATTAAATAATGTGTTAACGATTTCTAAACACATCAAAATGTAGGTATATAAACAAAATTATACTTTTACAATTTCAATTTTTGTTTTCTTTTAGTTTTCTTAGCCTATAACGTAGTTGAATATCCAATAGGTTTATGACAATTCTTTTGAATTTTTCTCTTTTAGAGTTACAATATTTGAAAAAGGTTCAACACTTGAATCACTTCTTTTCCTTCTACGCTCTCTCCCCTCCTTCAAGTTTGCTTTCACAGGATGTACATTAGGATATTAAAATTGACAGCCATTTTGACTTTTCCTCTTCATGAACCTTGCGAACATTTTTTTCAATTTTTACATAATACAATAAATGGATTGAGAGATTTTTTTTAAGATTCTACAAAGCTTCCACCCTACTGTATTATCATTTATTGTACAACACCAAACCGAACCATTAATTTTAAAGTTTGTCCCTTTAAAATACAGTTTACTTTTTAAATCACATTTGTTTTTATTTAAACAACTTTTATGCTGATTCTTGCCTGCTTTAGGAATTTTTATGTTGCCGCTAGATTTAGGAAAGTCAATTACGGTTTTTAGAAGATACAAAAATATTTTTGAAGATGGAGCTAATTTATCACATGTTATTGGCGTATTCATATACCCGAAAATAAAATTATCTACAATAGTTTTTCTTGAATCGTTTTAATTTTTAAGTATTATTTTAAAATTACCTTACAGTCTGTAACGAACGTTCAATACTTCCATTCGATTCCAGATGATATAGTGACGTTTTTGTAGGTCGAATTCCGTCTGCAATATAAAATATTTCCAACTTTTTAGAACCAAAAGGTAGTCCGTTGTCGGACACTATCTCCTTCGGTAGACCAAAAGTTGCAAACATTTTCTAAATTAATGGATAGCGTTCGAAGCAATAGTTTTACTCATTAAAACAACATCCATTCATTTCGAATATACATCGAAGATATTTTTCTTGTGTAATTAAAAAAATCGACTTGCACTATTTTAAAGGGATATATTGCTGTCTGCCAACTAGAAGGACCTACTGGATTATTCTTTTCCATTTCCATTTGCTGGAAAGTTTTGCAACTCCGTGCATAGTGCTCGACATCTCGGTCTATATTTAACCATTATACCGAACTTCTTGCTATGCTTTTCGGAAGAAAAATTCCGATGGAATCAATTCAGGACATATCCTTTGAGGCAATTAGGATTCACAAATCGAATACCTAAAATTATGAATCCTTCTGCAATGCATAACCCTTTTCTCCCGTTATAAAATTTTTGCACACTTGGTCAGTAAAATAATTTGGCTATTCTGCGTGAATATAATTAAGAATTTTAGATAAGTATTCATCTGAAAGTGTTTCTCGAGGAATATCGCTTTTATTTATAAGAAAATTCACAGTGATGACAATTTTAACTCTTAAAATGCTGGAGCACGTGTTAAGTTTTTGTTGGAAAATTAGATATATAGAGAGAGAGGGAAAATTGTTTGGTCATACTAGTTATTTCGCTCCATGGGTTATGAATATTGGTCTGTTCTTTTAACCTTCATCTGTCCCTCAGGTCATTTTTGTCCCAAAACAATGTTTCTTTTCACATATATTCTAGAATATGAGGCATATAATTTTGAAATTAAGAAACTTTAGTTTTTGTGATCAATTAGTGCTTTTGGTGAAAAAAAATATATAACATATACATATATATATATTAATAGGTCCGCCGCAGTAAAACAAGTAGTGATGATACAGTAACTCGGCTCAAAATGGGCTATTAGAGTTATTTGCTGGTATGTTCGCTTTTGGTTATGAAGTTACACATAAAATTCATATCCATGAACAGATATGTATTAATATGTTATGGGTTATTTTAATTGTTAAACCATGTAACCGCTACTACGTTTTAAGTTGTCCATATGGAGAGTTCAATTTTTATTTTTTCGAGCATATTGACTGGTAATGCTATCTTCCAAGGTTTCAATTTGACGTATCCTCATAAAAAATAGTCTAAACGCGTCAAATCGCACTATCTAGCCGGCCAATTCACTCATCTTAAAAGAGAGATAAATTGCTCACCGAACTCATTTCTCAATTGGTCCATCGATTAACGTGCTGTGTGGCATCTAGCGTCATCTTGCTGGAACCACATGTGGACCAAGTTCAGCTCGTGCATTTTGGGCACGTTCGAAATCATTCAGCGATAGCGGGCACCGTTGTCGGTAACACTGTTCCCATGGTCATGTTTGAAAAATATAGGCCAGTGAATCCGATGAACCATAGACCGCACCAAACAGTGCATTTGTCCGGATAAGGTTACTAATCGGACCAAATACGGCAGAATCAGAAATGAGCTTCGTCGTAGAAGACAAATTTGCGATAAAAAAGCGGATCTTTCTCCAGCTTTTCTCAAGCCCACTCATCGAAATTTTGACGCTGTGGCTGGTCATTCAGCTTTACTTCTTGCACGAGCTGTATTTTGTAAGACATTAGACCAAGATCTTCCACGTAGTCGAGTAGCATAATCCCAATTGCTCCGAACGGCGACGAATCACAGTCTTCATTAATACTGGCGGATACAGCAGCAATATATTACTCTGTACACATTCTACGCATACGGGTAGGTGGCTGAGATTGGTTCGGAATAAAGCGAATTTCCGTAAAATTAACGAATATCTTAGAAAGTTTTCTTTTAATATCTCCAATGAAAATTCGCTGATTACATAACAAGAGAAGCAAATTATGGGCAGTTTTCTTTCAATCCAAGTCTTTTGCTGACTATTTCAACTATCTCGGGTCATAATTTCAACTCGCCCAGCTTTATAACGTACTTTACCAGCGATAGGATAGTGCGCAAGCAAGAGCTATAAACGATCCCATGTCTTTCAACCAATTCGTTAACTACAAAAAAAAATCTCACGGTTTTTCTCCATCCCTCTCATACGAAAACATGTCATCAACCGATCCGCATACCATAGCCAACTTTCTTGCTAATTTTTTTAAGCAATCTTTTTGCTATAATTCCTTCGTACCGGATCCCTCTTATTTCAAATACCTACTTAACTTCCCCACTGACACCTCTATTTTTCAACGTTTTGATCATACAGTAATAGAAAATAAATTACAACAACGTAAAGATGAATACTTACCCGGCCCAGATGACCTTCCATCAATATTTATTAAAAAGTGTTCCTCAAAACTTTCCCACCGCCTTTCAAATCTTTTCCAGTTATCGCTCTCTCATGGTGAACTTCCACAGATATGGAAGTCTTCTTTCATAATACTGATACAGAAAAAGTTATTAAAGAGTGAAGTCTCAAATTACCGCCCCATAGCTAAACTTTCACATATACCCAAACTCCTCGAAAGCATTTTATACGAAGCATTAAGACGGAATGTCAGTCTCTTATTCCAATGCAAGTCTCTTATTTTCCCTAATCAACACGGCTTTCTGAAAGGTAGATCAACTACCATTAACCTCGTCGAATTTGTGTCCTCTGTCTCTCAGCCTTAGTAAGTGGTAAAGAATTTGACGTTATAACAACTGATATTAGCTTTTGACAAGATATCTCACAAACTAATCCTGTTCAAATTTTCCGTCTTGGGCTTTAAACTCATTTTGCTAAAATGGATACATTCTTACATGGATAATCGTTTTTATAGTGTTTGTTTCAGGTCTGTCCTATCGGTCCCTTTCTTGGCCACTTCAGATGTTCCTCAAGGTAGTCACCTAGGTCGACTTCTCTTCATCCTAACTATTAGGTATCTTGAAAGAGTCATTCAACACTCAGCACTTTCTCTCTATGCTGACGATACCAAATTTTGTAAACCCCTTTTCCTTACAATATAACTCCAGCCTCCTTCAATAAATTAAGTTCCATCTGATGCATTATTGTACCAGAATTACAGAATTGCTTAGAACTCAATGTCACCAAATATCCATCGATTACTTTCCTACGTAAGTACAACAAGTCTCCTCTCCGAATTTACCTTCTCCACGGCTAACCTATATCCCTTGTTCAGTCTATCCGTGACTTTGGTATATTATGCGACAGGGAGCTTAATTTCCGCTCGCAAAATGTTGAGATAATTACTAAAGCAAACTCATCACTTGGCTTCATTAAAAGATGGTCTAAAGAATTCCACAACCCGTAAGTGACCATTACTCACGTACGCCCCATCTTCGAGTACGCTAGCCAAGCGTGGTGACCCTTTCTACGAGTTCATGCATCCTGTATTGAGAGCATCCAGATTCGCTTTCTTCGGTTTGCTCTTCGAGGTCTACCTTGAAACGATCCTCTTATCTTACCTCCCTATCGAGACCGTCTCAAACCCATTAACCTGAATACTCTTGAAGAACGAAGGGGGGCAGCAGACATCCTTTGCATTCACGGACTCCTCTCAGGCTAGGTCGATTGCACGTCTCTTTACAACACCATTTTCTTGTACACTAACCCTCGAAATCTACGTTTCCCCAGTCTCTTTTATCTACCAATCCACCGCACCACATATGGGTCTAACGAACCAATCTCCCGTATGCTGCGTAAGGTAAACTCCAACCTTTCCGTTTTCGATTTTAATCGCAGCACACTTTCCCTCAAATCCGATCTCCTTCACCATCCCTAGCTTTGTGGTGAAGTTCTAGATATTGCTGAACTTTAATTTTTATTAGTTTTTAAGTTCTAGTTTTTAAGCTTGTATTGAGCCAAATAAATGGTGGCGTTAGCCCCCACAAAAATTAAAAAATTAAAATATGGGCACTATGGCTTGAATTGCTCGCTCAGTAGATCGACTATGACGACTGTAAAATAATCGAAGTGCACGAAAAACATTTTTCGCATAGCTCGGATTTTTATAATACTATAGAACAGTGAAAAACTAAACAGCAAAAAAATCACCTTTTAGTTGTCTACGCGTTATTGCACATTTTCCTTTGTAGATGTAAGTTAGAGAATCATTTTGAGTTTTGGTTTTATCATAGTTACTCATTCATTCAACATACCTTTAATTTGTGTAATATGACAGGCCTAATTTAGGATGAAATTGAAAGTTTTTTAGCATTTCCATCTGACGAATACTCTTGTTCAGAGATATCAGATCATGTCGGCGTATATATAAAGGCGACAGGAAATGCTAAGACAGCATTGAACTGGGGGCATTCCCTAAATTGTTGTTATTCGCAGGTGTGTATAAATTATAGTAAGGGGCTTATTGCGAGAGTCTATTTGCGATAGAATTTAAGTCGATTATCGGTATTGCGCGTCTTTATTGGTGTTGATATTCTTCTATTCAATAGAAATGTCAATTCTCTCCGAAATTAGTGATAGACTCTTGTTTGGAAGGAGAGTAAACAAAGAAAAAAAATTAATACCGGCGAAAACAGGTAAGTATATTTTGAGTTATATTTGTTAAAATGTTTTTTTATGTAAATTGGTTAATTTTTTTCGCAAAATTGAGGAAATAATTTACAAATAAACGGCAGATGGAGAAATTGATCTGCCTAATGGAAAAAAATTCGCTTGTGGCAAAAGGGAAATAAGAAAAATGCAAATAATTTAGATGAATTGATGTAGCTAAACATTGTGTATATAAATATTATTATCTCTTTATTCTAAATTAAATTTAACAACTGATTTCGAATCGTACTTCCTTCGGAATTTAGAACATCAAGTCCGTGATGTAATGCAATATTATGGAGTGCAGTGCATACACTGATTATTTTCGTTACCTTTTGTGGCTTAGGTATGTGAAGTTTGCGGGAACCCATTAAAAATCTGAAGCAGTTTTTTTAAAGTCCACGTCAAGGTCTAGGTCATGTTCAAATTATAGATATGAAACAAATTCTATTTCAGAATTATTATCTACCAAGAACAAATATATTCGTCATTCCATTCCATGTTTTTCCTCTAACACTTCCTATAATGCCGACATGTTCCGTACCATAGAATCGTGAGATGTTCCTGGGTACTTTGCATCAATCTATTTTATAACTATTTTCTGGTTACATACCTGAAAATTAAGATGATACTAACAATCATGGCGTTGATGCTGAAGAACGCTTTTGTATTATAATAAAGGTGTTGGAGATGCTTCTCAGGTCTCCTTATTTTAATATGCGTTCGATGCAACCGATAATGCTTGGAAGTCATTCTCTTCTAAAGTCTTTTCCTAAAAGACCAATTTGGCCTCCTCTTCTTCTTCTCGTGTGTAGTGAAACTTGATCCAATTCGGACAAATATGTTCTAGTTGAAGATCATCGATGAGATCGCTTAAGATAATAGACACTGTTGACTGCCCAAGACAAGGTTGTTCTGATTCCCAACACAATTTTGGTAACTTCCCTAAACACAGAATCTCAATAAACAAGCAAATTTAGTAATAATGGGAATCGAAGTAGTCCCATTAAACATTCTAAGTTTCGGCTCCATATCTTTTTTTGTTAATCTAAAAACAACTACTATTACAAATTCAATTTTAATGTCTAGAGGATTAGAGTGCACTCTTAAATTTCTTCTTTGTCGAAGTGTTATGACAATTTTTGATCGACGTTCATCATCCAATGAATCAAACCAAATTTTTTTTTTGTTATAATTTACGCGCGCCTAAGAGGTTATGATACACTTTTACTGTTGCCACGGCGCGGCGCCTGGGGAAAGTTATGATGTAGTTGTGATGTAGTGGTTTGAAACTCAGGTATATTTGCTTTCGATATTAGCTCTCCGGGGGTGGGAGTCCGAATAGTACGGAGGGTTTTTTTCTTTACTCGGCATGATTCGAAGGTTATCAATTTTCATGCTTGTTTTGTGCTTGAAACTCTACAACAACAACAAACCAAATAAAACTCATTATTGTTTTTTTTTTTTTAACAATCACTAAACACCAGCAAAACAGACCGAGATTTGACATTTGAATTGAAAGTTCGATTCGTGGTTTTTCTTTTCTATTTCAGAAAGTCGATTTTATTCGAAAAATGCTATTGCTCTTCGCGATACTAATTTTAAGTGTAATACGAGTAGAATCGACAAAAATCGAATAGACTTTGGCAGTAAGGCCCTATGTCAAATAATGAGTCTTTTGAAAATGTATGGCAAAGGGAGACATATGTTTCGGTTTACTATGTCTCTGAAACGTTTCAAGGTTATATCAAGGGTCATACGATTTTATGATCAAAGCACACGAACAGTTAGAAGAAGTTCAGATAAATTGTCTCCAATGGCTAATACAGAAAACACACCTGTTCAAGAAAATCGAATCTTTCTAAGGAAAATATCATGGAAGATATGCAGTGAGCTAATGGCGGTTCGGTCACACCTACCTTCGAATACAATAGCAGGTGGCAAGCTTGTTCGTTCGGTGCAGCAAATGACTAGTGCTGTTGATGAAAATCGATTACATGTTTTGCATTTTGTTTATTTTTTATAATTAGCGCCCGCACTATGGATTTGAGTACCCTTAAAATGTTTGTACATAACGCGGGAGGGAAATTAGAGAGGTACCGTTGTATATTGGCCTTAAATATTTGCACGTTATAACGAATAAGAAATAGAGAGCTCTTCAGGACATTTCATAAGCGTTTTGTACCGCTTAGAAATGAATCCGATATTATAGAATTCGTCCGAAAATGGGCTTGGGGGTTGCAAATTTGAAGAAGCGGAATGCTACTGGGATTTCAATGGAGGACTGGTGACGCTCCGACAGAACATCGGTGTTCGAGGGCGTCAGTTGACTGACTGATATTAATATCACCTTTGAGTTTTATAGCACGTTTTGAATACTATCTAGTAGGATCAGGGATATTTTACGAGCAGGGATATTTTAGGAGCACCTAACCAGATGTCCAGATGGCCAGATCAGAGGAGGTGAAATATCTCTTACATCACTTCAGAAAATCTAGACATTTCGTAGCGTTTTTGACGACATCGAATATGTGGAAAGAACAATTTTCATTTTCGAAATTGCACGTACTAACTATGGATAATGGCTGTGTGCTTAAATTTCGCTTTAACGACAGCAGACAGCATTGTATTTTGGAAGCATTAAATTTCACTCTGCTGATAGTTGGTTAATTGGTTATGTTGTTAATATCAGAATTTAATGAGCCTAGCATACGCTGCACTCCCGTTCTACAGCCGAAGAGCAGAGACATGAGTTCGGGAACGAATGTGAATAGCAGAGAATTCTGCAGAGTACTGTCTCAGCAAAGGAATATAATGGATTAAAAGTGGCAGACAAGAGCTCATTGATAAAAAATAAAAAGAGTGTCGGAGACAAAACGGAATCCTGGGGCACAACAGCATTTATTTTGTGAATATCAGACTTGAAACCATCCAATACCACTTGAAGTGAACGTTCCGTGCCAAACTTTGTCAAATGCCTTAGAAATATCAAGTGCAACTATCTTGCTTTCGCTAGATTCCACTTTTTGGTGACACATGACATCAAATTACCAGTGGGCCGTACTGCCGGTTATTGAGAAGTTTTCATTTTCCGAGATATAATATTTCATGAACTGACGTTTTATCCGCCTTCCATGATTTTGGAAAGAAGGGACGTAATTGCAACGTGTCTATAGGAGGAGAGAGAAGAAGATGATGTTTTCCATCTGCTCGGAAAGAGTCCTAAAGTGTAGGATTGATGAAAAACTTAAGCATTGATTTTGCCAGCGAGGAAGAACACCTCTTTAGAAGATGGGGTGATATACGATCCGGACCCGCGGATTTTTGTGAATGTTAAGATCTTTAAGAACTCTTGCTACCACACGAGTGCTAAAGTAGATTCGTCCCATTGAATATTCGACGCACTCAAGTGTAGGTGGATACCAAGTATAATCTAGAAGTTTTGAGCTAGCTGTAAAGTGTGAAGAAAGCAAATTGGCTTTGTCCAAAAAGCTGACAGCTGGAAAGTCATTGTAGATAAGCGGCCCTTTTTGTTTGATACTCTTCATCCGATGAGGGATACAGCATCGTATTCCAAAGAGAATTGTATCTGTGATCATATCAGCGGCGGCACCCACGCTGTTATGAGAAAACGATCAGGTAAAATTCCTAAAGAAGCTGTTAAGTTGGCTCCAGTTGGTTTTTTCGTATTTCCATACGGTTCTTTGATGAATATTTTCTCTAACTGTGTGGCCGATTTACGAGGAATTATCTGATATAACACAATTGTACGACAAGCCTAGAGGGGAGAGCACATCAACAGTGTACTTATCAGCGTGAGAAGTTAAAAACAAGACCAAGATGTTGACGGTATGACTAAGCCAATCAGAATTATGTATATCCGAATCGCCCGTAATCACCATTTTAGTGAAACAATTCTTTGTATGGGTTCAGACAGCGCATCAAACTCTTTAAAGCCCGAATTGCTATCCAATTTTGGGTTTCTGTAAATAAAGCGGTAGGGGATAATTTGCTTACGGAGGTGGAATTTTAACCACATGAAATTGAATTCCGGATTGGAATAGGGACTACAATGTGGTGGAGTTTGGTAATCTACATCACTACTCACGTAAATGGCGAGACCGCGGGAGAGACAGAAGAATAATGGCACTAGTTCGTAGACAGGTAGCTTTAGATCAGAGTGACCTGATAGTGTGTGCAGTGATCTACCTGTGTTTCACTGAGTGCCAAAACAGCTGGCCTGTATTTGCGTAGTGTAAATATAGGCACAGTTGAAGCAAGACCACGTAAATGTGATTGAAGCAACATTTGTCCGTATTTGCTCACCTCCAAAAAACATTCGGCCAAATGCATCAATTTTGTTTGTCCGATACACTGTAATAAGTACATCATGTGTGAACGTGGTTTAGGTACTGTAGACTGATTTCAACGGTCAATCTTTTGATTTTTTCACATTTTTTGAATTTTTGCCAAAATTTTTTTTTCAAATAAACCATTTTCGCGTCGTGTAAATTATTATTAATTTTTTCATTTTTATTTATCCCTATTCGTAAGTTGTTATGTCGAATAACAAAGGTACGGTGGACAAAACTATATCATTAGATTTTCTCATTTATTTGTTCACTTATCTTCTTGAGATTTTACCTTACCCTGAATTTTGATACTAATCTGGCTGACAAAAAAAAATGCCTTTAGCTGAGTAGAATCCCTGAAATATTCGTTGTATGCAAAATCAGAGGAAATTGAAAATATGCACCTGAATCGACTCCCATATTAATTTGAATTCCATTTATTTTCAGCTTAATAACGAGCGAAATACCATTCAGATGAGAGACTACATTACATAATGTGAGACGAGAGATATTATTATTTTCATCATTGCTAAATCTACCTTATTTACTTTACTGAAACTTTTTAAGAACTACGTAATCGCCGCTTCTTTTACTTTTGCTGTCACTTAAATTGCAGCGATTTGCATAATGACCCCACTTTGGGCATTTGTAACTTTTTACATCTTTACGGTTATTACTTCGGTCTCTGTTGTTAGTTCTATTCTGGCTGTTTCCCTTGCTAGAGTCGTTTTTTTGTGTCTGGCAGTATGTATAAGACCTTCCAATATTTGTCAACAATTTTTTTTCGATGAGTATTACTGGTTCCTTGTAATTTCTTCATCTACTTTGCCATCATTTCTATCGTCAATGCGTTTTACATACTCGTACATATATTGGCAAATAATTTTGTGATAGGTTGAGCAATTAATTTACGCTGAATTGCCTCCTCTCTCTGCAAACATAAGCTTGTCCAAATAGTCATCCAACTTGTAAATATCTGCTAGTGTTGTTATTTTAACGCTTAAATCATTTAAAGACTCGTCCGTTCGCATGACATGTGACATAAATTTATGTCTTTCTACTCTGGTATTGCATTTGGGCTTAAAATGCCTTTTTGATGGAGTCACTAATGAATCAAGATTAAAGTCAGTTACTAGATTTTAATACTTCTTTTAAATTTCCAACCGCGAAACTATTAAAGAGAGACACTTTAAAATTAACTAAGTGTTTAAAATGGAAAGGTTTTCCAATCGTTCAATATATTCCTCGATCTTGGAGTGAAAATGGTTCGATATATACAATAAATCGCGAGCTTTCACGTCTTTGATATCCCCAGGCATATGCACTATTCGCGTTGTGCGAATAAATCCTCGTCGCTATTTATTATATCCGTGCCAAAGGGAAGAAAATAGAACATTTCTCTCTACAGATGGGTGTTTAGGTGTTTAGGTGTTTATTTCATGGCGGTTACTTACGGACTAACTTATTAACTACTCTCCTTCATTATATGTGTTCTTTTCATAAACATACATACATATGTATAGTTTTCCAGTTTTGTGAAAATTACCCTACATAAAGTGACAAAGACAATATTGTAATGTATCTCTCTTTAATTCTCTAATATACTTGTATTCTCGTAATTCCTCTGTATATTGCATATTTTGGTCAACCGAATGTAACAAATATAATTCTGCTTCTTTTTGACTTCGGGTACAGCACGGGGAACAATTTTCAATAAATATGTTAACTCAGTTGGATTGCTGCATATTTCTTATTCGTTCCTTTTTCTTCGTTTTGCTGTTGCTCAAATTAATCTATCGAACGACACTCTAAACATTATTATTCAGAATAATATTCTGTGGTTCTTCGGTTGATTTATTCAAATGCCCAGCAGATACTTTTGTCCTTTTTTCGTTCATTGAAGTCATTAGAAGTGAGTTATTAGAAGTAGGTACAACTAAGAGCGCCGACCCTACAAAATATATTGCCGTGATCCCTTTATAAGAGTTACTGCCAGTCTACATGGAATTCCTCGATTCTGAGCTAGATTCCGAAAAGTCTGAAAACTACCTCACTTGTGAATATGTAGAAGCAGCTCAAAATTACTGCTCTGGCGTTGTAGTTGGATCTATACGCGGAATGTGTTTTTCCCTTACCAAAGTTGTCCCTTAATGTGACATTAGTTGCGGCACCAGTATTCAATAATATGTATGCAGTCAGTCTAGGCAAACTGCGAAACAATGGTGCAGATAGCAAATTAATTTTTTTTTCAATATTTTACTAATAGTTGACTTCGACTTTGTTGAAAACATGCAAGGAATTTTAATATGGAACTTTAATATGGACAGTAAAAAAAAACTCTCCGAGTGATGGTAATAATAGCAGAAAGCTGGAATTTTATGAAGCACCTATGTACGTATTGTAAGTTTTGGCCTTGGGTGATTTAAAGATGCACATTACATAGAGTATATCTTGTAGTTGCTGTGACGCAGTATATTTCTAAGTCAGCTTTCCCACAAAGATTGTATTTAATTCGCTCCATCAATGCTCACTTATAGGACTTTAGTGTGACACCGGGGTCACCAGCGATAACTTTTTGCAGTCTCTCTAATTTTTTTTCTTCACCACAGCTTTTTCTAAGATATGGTTTGTTTTCTGTTGATAACTTGATTTTGCTGCACTACTATCTTAAATAGCGTTAACAGTCCGAGTTGGACCTGGGCCAATATTAATAAGCCTTTTTCCATTCTAAGATATTAGAGGTCTTCGTTCAGTGGATTGTCCCTACAGGTAAGAATCGCTCTTCTGCGTTAATATTCATTCGATCTATCTGTCTTACAGTAACTCGACTGATGCGTATACTTCAAACCGCGTCAATAGCGCTGTACCCCTCGTAGAGTTCTGTTAAATCTTCTCCTGCAAATCCCGGTATAGCAAATAAGAAAACAAATTCTTCGAATAATTATATGTTGAAAACGACCAAAGATATATTGATTCGCTTTAACAAACATATAGATCTTGCTCTGGCCAGAACGAAAGGTGCTTTTGCCATTATAAAGACGAACTAGTACCATTATTCTTCTTAAAGCGGAGATCTTTGCTCAAAATTCTCACAAGGCTGGTGCGTGAAATATTGATTTGCTGAGATCGATGGCCAGTCAATGCTTATGAATTGAGTCTCATAGCAGCTACATTCTCGTTTGTACGTACCGTACGAGACCGTGGGTGTTGTCCGCAAGCAAGCCAGTCTCACGAACTTTTTGGACAAACTTACATACAGCAGGCGTGATGGGTGCTTAATTTCGGCCAAAAGTTATTTTCAATAAACGCACTGTTTGTTCAACACACACACACTTTTGAAATAAATTGTTCAAGCGTAACGCGAATCGTTTCGTAGTATGGAAGTAAGATACTAACTGGCAGTCAAGATTTCGACCGGGACAGATTTTTAGTGTCGAAGTAACATATAATTCATAAAGAAACTTGTATTTGTACCAACCGTTATACGTAGATGGGGTTGGGCATCAAGGCATTGGTCCGAGTCAGCATTATTACTCAGAGAATTAACTTTATTAACTTTATTGTTTGTTTTAGGATGATTTGACTAAGTACCATGTCCCTATGTAAACGCTAAGGTCACAAAACCGGGAGCCAGGTACAGGGACTTCCCGCTGCAAAGTCAATTAGTTTAAGTCCATTTTCATACGTGGTATAGGGAATGCTATTCTTTTCCATTGTTCTACCAAAGGTGTCCCCATTTCCTTATTTGACACTAAAACCCATAAAATAAAATTGAACCCCATAATTATGGAGTTGCTCGTAAGTTGCATATTAAAGGGCATGAGTGCATATTAGTTTGAATCAGCTGGATTGTTACAATGCTTATGCGCCAAAAGCTCAAAACATCTTACTTTATTCTGCCGCTTACAATAAATTCGCAGTTACTTTAACATCTTGCACACCTAGGTAGCGGTGATATCTGCTCTATGGCACTCTTTGATGTCTGCTAACATCTCTCCTGCACGTGGTCTGATTACAGTCCCAACATTCCGTATGGAAATCCGAAAAAAGTTTTTCCTTTTTCGTTCCGCAAAGCCTCTGCTACAATAGGGTATTTTACATTTCCAAGTAGTTAATCCCACAATGTCGAAGCTAGATAGCCAGGCTGTAACTTTAACCTGAAGGAACCGAATAATCCGGAACCAATGAAATGTTTCGCGGATAAAAAGACCCTCTCGGTTTCGTATCATGGACATGGACTGATCATTCTCCGGTAATAAACTAGGACAAATGATCCACTTGTGGTAAGCCTGAGGGCTCTGTAGAAGATTGATCATTTAAGTTATTAAATTATTTTGATTTCAAAATCTAATTTATTATTATTACGAAAAAAAAAACAAGAAATTTATATAGGAAGATACATTCATTCAAACGATAACAAGACAGTTTACAGATTTATACGGGGATGTAAAATAACCCCGTACGAAATAAGGTCGTATTTGGCATTATTTCTATTCTTAGGTGGAAATAAGGCAACAATGAAGTACCATGGGCGGCTAAACCACTTTGGAAAGCGGGGTTTATACCACAGATTTTCTTTTGAACAAGATGGGACATACATACATATGTAAATCCACAAAGCATAAAGAGTGGAGTATGTAAGGGACAGCCAGCTGCCCCCTGAAACCCCTATAAGTGGGTTGGTGGCTTAGGGTCACTGTTGAATTTGGAGTGCGAGGTCTTATGTATGTAAACTTTCTTTATATCCATGTTTCGCATGGATTTAAAGAAACTTAGCATATACCCAACCTCGCACCATGCAAACATGGATATAAAGAAATTTTGTATACACCCAACCTCGCACCTATACACATTCCACGGTTTTGTTATACAAATGCTGTTCAAAATTTAAGTTTGGGGTAGATCCCTTCCATTCGTGCGAAAAATATAACGCACACAAGACGAATGTGCAAACAAGGCTGTTTGCAACAAATATGTATGTATGTATGTACATATTTATGTAAAATATCAAAGAAGTACACTTTTGCGCTTTCCGATTCCACTTCGTTATTATTTTGTGCCCATTATTTACTTCCACTGCACGTGTTTCCTTTTTAAAAAGTGATAACAAACTAATTTCTTGCATAGCCAAGACAAATTTTGTAATGTGCTTATCTAGACTACAGTTACTCGTATAACTGTAACCCAAGTATTGTCATTTGCAAAAACACATTCAGCATTATTTCTCTTTACATTTGGTCTTATTCCCATGGCGCTGTTTAGCATTATTTCCATGCTACTCGTAGTATGGAAATAAGGCCAATTTGGTGTTGTATCATTTTTGATATGGAAATAAGACCAAACTCAATTTCTTGGGGGGTTATTTCATGCTACCGATTTATGCATTTGAGTTTAGGTACATTTTCTTGACATTATTCAAAAATATATGTTTCAGGAGACTATCTAGCCTTGTTGGGATCTCGTTGAATATTACATCGTACTTTTTGCGTCCATATTCGTTTCAATATCTTGGGACCAGTAATTTCTTTTGTTGTCATCTACTCGTATTTACTGCTTGTTGTGTTGGTAGCTTAGATGTGCTGTGATCTAATCTATGGCAAAGAACTGCCTTTTGCCATAACCACTTTATCGTGGTGTCCTCTTTACCATCACATTATGCCTTGAATATGAAGTCGATTTGTTACCCCACGCCTGTATGCAGTACCTCCACCAAGCTAAAGTAGCATTGCTCTAAAACGTCTGCTGGACATCAGCAACTAAGATGAACGACGGCAGATTTCGTGAGTTTTTTTAGATGGTTCTATTTGAACCTTCTTCTTCATACTCAAGTACTTATATGTACAGACATTAGACAAGATCGTCGAACAATCGTCATCAGCTCGAGGAAGTTGATGGCTATTTACCTTATGTAAGCAGTCATTGTTACACATTTTTATTGTTACTTGTTATTTTAATATATGCGGGAGACGTTTGTGTATTACTTTTCTTTTGTTTGCGTTTATAACCAAGCCATTGTCCTGACAACATGATGTAATAATATTGGCCTGCATAATTTTTTTAGCTGCTTCAAAGTCTTTGTGGTTAACGATTATTGCCATATCGTCTGCTTACGCGTAAACTGTGCTTTTTTGAGAGCTGCAAGCGTTTCATTTATATATGTGATAAATATCAACGGTCCCTATTTCTATTTTGAGAGCTTTTATTCGCTCATATTTTGTTTTATTTTAACTCTAAATAAGCTCTTGTTTTAAAAACTAAGCAAGCTCGACTTCGTTGCTCGGAAAAAATCTAACAAAAATGAAAATGAAACAGTTGACTAAGATTTTAACAAGGGACGCAAATGGCACTCTGAAAAAAATCGACGAATTAGAATCTTTTCTATGGAAAGACCGTATTGATATATGCCTAATTTCGGAAACACACTTAAAAAAGTGACTTAAACCCAAGATAAGAGGTTACTCTGGTTATCACGCGCATCATCCCTCAGAAAACGCGAGGGGTGGATCCTCAATTAATATTAAAGACTGCATTAAGCATGCCGAGAGCGTGACAGTAGAAATTGAATGTGTGCAAATAAATTCAGATTCCGTAAACATAAATCATATAGACTATAATATAGCATCTTGTTATTTCCCTCCGAGATATAAGATGGCAGACGACGACCTCGATCGCCTTTTTTACCAACTTAGGTCAAACTTTATTCTCGTGGTGATTGCAACGCAAAGGATACATCTTAGGGTTCAGATTCATTTCGACGAAGGGCAGGCTACTGTACTAAGCTAGTATGAAATGCGGCTTGGACATTTTTTCGACGGGCAAGCCAACCTACTGGCCCACCGACACAAATAAAATACCTGACCTGGTCGATTTTTTCATTACAAAAGGGGTCCCCAAATATCTCACGACTTTAGAGGAATCCTATTATCTCTGCTCAGATCACTTGCCAGTAAACTTTAAAATCGGCAGGCGCATAGCAAAAACCGAAAGACCACCCAGATTGAATAAGGAAACAAACTGGGATGGTTTCAGAAGAAATTGCAAGGAAAATATTGCTTTAAGAGTTCCACTTACGACACCGTTGCAAATAGAAGACGAAGTTGATAACTTCGTGGAAACCATCCAAAGAGCTGTGTGGAACAACACTTACTTTCGAACAAGAGGAATAAAACAAGGAAAGCAAATATACGCGCCCGATATAGAAGGCCTCCTACGAGAAAAAGGAAAGCATGGAGGAGATGGCAACATTCACGTGCGAGCCCGAATAAATCCTATTTGAACCGCCTATGAAATAAGTTAAAGCAAATGCTGCAAGAATGTAAGAACCGTGAGACTTCTAATTACCTCGAAGGCTTGACTGCAGACAAGAGTTCCAATTATTCGCTCTGGAAAGCCGTGAAGTCGACTAAGAAACCTGTAATGCACTTGCCACCGATAAAAACAGCCAACGGTGAATGGGCAAAAGGGGACAAAGAGAAAGCGAATTTGTTTGCCGACCACTTGGAAGAAACATTCAAACCGTTTGAAAGATGTCAATTGGCCCAAGAACTTAATCTCAGAACAGGATCCAACAACTGCAATATAAAATCCGTATCACTATCAGAGCTACAGCAAACAATAAAAAACATAAAAAATAATAAGACTCCAGGATACGATTTGATTACAAGTGAAATTTTAAAGGAGCTACCTGGAAAAGCGTTTGTCAAGCTCCTCCACATTATAAATGCTTCCATGAGACTTTTGTATGTTCCAAGCCAATGGAAAGTCGCAGAAGTCATAATGGTTCCAAAACCGGGGAAAAGTCCAAACGACAAAAAATCATACAGACCCATTTCGCTCCTGCCGATAATTTCAAAAGTTTTCAAAACCTTCTGCTTAAACGTTTAAAACCGATAACTGAAGAAAGACGATTGATCCCGGATCACCACTTCGGCTTTAGGGTCAAACATTCCACAATCGATCAGGTCTATCGGATAACAAATGTAATTGAAAACGCGCTAGAGGGAAAAAAGATATCGCAAGCCTTCGACAAGGTATGGCATGAGGGCTTCAAGTATAAGCTACAACAAATTTTACCGAGAGAAATATATAGAATACTCGAATCTTATCTTGAAAATAGACTGTTTCGGCGCTGGCGAATCGTGCTAAACGAGACTAAGTCAACACACGTCAATTTCACGTACATAGAGATAAACAACCTACCTTTATTCATGAACTCGGTACAAATACCGTATGCAAACGAGGCAAAATATTTGGGAATGACCCTAGATGCAAAACTGAAGTGGAAACACACGTAAAAAAGAAACGTGAAGAGCTCGAAATCAGGCTAAGAGAAATGAATTGGTTTATCGGAAGATACTCTAAACTAAGCACATACAAGAAGCTGCGTATATATAAGCAAGTGCTAAAACCTTCGTGGACTTATGGTATACTACTATGGCATTGTACCAAACCAAACAATATGTCTGTTCTACAGACGTTCCAGAACAAAGCACTTAGAGCAATCGTAGACTTCGCACTCGTCTTATGCATCATTACAACCAGGTAATAATCCGGAGATTGGACGAGACAAATCTTGTGCGGCGACTTCAAAGAACAAGACCGTTCGACTTAGCGCCTTAAGGAGAAACCGTATGAAATGACGGTAATAGTAGGTGCCTTCGCTGGAAAGCTACCTACCAAACGCGATAAACTGCAGAAGCTTGAGCTACTTGTTAAGGAAACTTAGTCGTAGTCTTATAGAAAATGGGAGGTTTTTTAGTGAGTAAGAATCTCACACTACCATGAGCGCGTGCTTATGGTGGGCGCTGCTATGCCACTGTGGTAGGCAGTAGGTGCTCGTGCTTATGGTGCCTGCTGTGGTGGTGTGGTGGTGCTCTTATTGTGCCTATGAAGGTTTTTACCTACCATTTAAAAAAGAATTAACTCTATATTTTTGAATGTGGTCATCTTACACCAGCTTTATGCATCTGCCTTAAGATATTTTTGTAGCATAAAGAGTCAAAAGCTTTTCTGAAATCGATAAAAAGTACTTTGGTATTATGGTTTTTTCTTGATTTTGATTGATTTGATTTGAAAAATCACCCAGTAAAGCCAAACTGATGTTTTGCCAATAAGCCTTTGGCTGCAACTTTTTCGATTAGTTTATCCATTACGGATAGGATATCGTTTTCAGTACTTTCCTTGCATATCGGTCGGATAATGGATATCTTTAGTTTTTCAGCGAAGTTTGATTGCTCCAGGCTCGTTTTTAAAAGTTTTCCTAAGACCGGAGTCAGAAGCATTATCCTTTAAGTCTTTTGGTCGAATATCATCTTTACCCGCCTATTTATTATCTTTTAGTGAATAAAGTATTTTTTTTATTTCTTCATCATTCAAAAATATTGATAGCTGAACACTGTTAGATGGACCCGAATAAGATTTATCTTCTCATATTCGTATATATACTGTGTTAATAATATTCAACTAAAACTTTTCTGCTGATTTCCCAGATGGTAAAATAGCTATGTAGCAAAGTGTTTAGCCAAAAACCAAATTCCTAGACTTTCCCCAAGTATTGCATTAATAATCTTCCATGTTTCCTTTGGATTGAAATAATTCATTTCTGTGTTAAGTATTTTTTGGTTCAGTTAGTTTCCGAAAGCTTTGTAGTCTTTCTCATAATCTTGATTTTTCCAATTGTTTTTATATCTTCTATGTGTAAAAGCGATTACTTTCTAAATATGCATTCCTTAGATCTCTGGTCATTCAGTTATGTTCATTGAACCTTTTTTTGTTACTTTTAGAGTGCGTCACAGATTCTACAATTCATTGAAATATTCTTTTAATATATTGTAAAACTCATTTACCTTATTCAAATTCTTAGATATATATGTAGAAGTTTTATTATTTTCTGTTTTTAATTAATTTACAAAAAGTTTAATAAAATTATTTTAAGACATGACTTAATGCCATCTGCCTGAGTTTGACGAAGTTTAAATATTTAAAAAGACTCTTCACTCTTTTCATACTCTTTTTCACAATAGTTGTACAATCTAATCAAGTCTGCGCCATTCAAAATGTACTTCATCACCAATTCATCCAAAATTCGTTTCCCAAAAAAACTGGAGTCCTGAACTCACTTAGTATGGGTCACTTACCCAAGAAGTGATAAATGTTCTCCTCTGAGCAAACGACTGGTAAATTTTCTCTAGTCGGAATAAAGTTTAAGTTCATAATTTATCCTCTGGTCTTGAAAACTGTAGCTTTTGTATCATTAGAGTACCTTGCGTTGACGAATTGTAAACGTTTTCACATAGATTGTGGTTTTAGCTTGCATATATTTCTCGGTGTGCTGAATTATTTACATTTCTCTCTGCATGCATTTTCTCATCAACCGCCGGAAGTAGACCATAAAACTGTTCTTTCCGTTGAGTGATATTTCCAGTACTTATTCTCCAGGTGTATCCACACAACTTTGCTAGTGGCTTCCATACCTCATAAAAAAAATAACATAATTTACTATATCGTTAATCAACGTTTCTTCGTCCAAAGACATGAGTCTTAAAATGTAGTTGAAAAGAAGCTTCAATGTTTCTACAAAAAATTGTGGTACACCAGTTTCAACTAATGGCACGTTATCTGGTGTACATTGTGGTAACTTGAACACTCGCTTTAAAAAAACCAAAGTAGTTTTTGTCCTGTATCGTAAGGCTCACAACTCCACTCTTGGGTTCCATAGAACTTTATTAATTTAGGAACTGCCTGAAATATCTGATATTTGATTTTCGTTGATATATGTTTATCTTCCCGGCAATTATCCCAAGCTGCAATTATTTCTGACTTTACTGATGCAAGCTTTCCTTAAAATGCTGCTCTATATTCATGTTATTGCCGATATTTATACCCAAATATTTATTCCTCTTCAGTGTTTCTACTTCTTGTCCATAGAACCATTTTTCTTTTCTTGTATACCTCCCCCTCTTTTTCTAAAAATCATTGTTTTATTTTTGTAGCTGATTTATCATCCTCTTTCCGGTGAGACCGCAAGTAACACCAAATCATCTGAATACATTAAAACATTTATGACAGTCCCACCGATCCTAACAACGTCATTATGTCGTCGATAAGCCTCACAAATGCTTGAGGGCTAAAGCTGCATCCCTGTTTTACACCTGTAATAGTTTCGAAGAAATTCGAAAAGTGATTGCAAAGAGCTGATGAAGTTTTTTCGTATAACTTTTCAATTAGTTTTCTTAATTTTCCTGATAGACCAACATTATACAATTTATAGAAAAGTGCACCCCTATCAACTGTATCGAAGGCTGCTTTGAAGTCGACGAAGAACACATACAGTTTTTTCTTAACTCCGATGAAGTTTTGATATATCGTGGTAAGAATAAAGATTTGATCTATTGTTGAATACTTCTCATGAAACTGGGGTCCAATACTGAAAGCGGGTTGTAAAAACACCCATTATTATTTTTAAAGTAGAGTTTAAAAATGATATGCCTCTGTAGTTTTTTGTCTGGTTGGGGTCCCACTTTTTAAGGATTATGAAGATCACACTCTGTTGGAAGCTGTTTGGGATGACTCCTGTTTCAAAAATTCGGTTGAATTCCTTAGTGAGTGATTCTAACAGATCATTATTCGCATATTTTTTAGAATTCAACTGGTATCCCGTCAGTCCTCAGCGCTTTGCGGTCCTTGCTCTTATCTAACAAGAGCCTTACTTCTTCTTGTGTTCTAGGTCTATCCAAGAGATCGATCTTTGTGTCCGGGACTGCATATTGAAAGCTAGACAGGTGTATGAAGTTAGGCGCGTTCACTATATTTCTGAAATGTCGTTCTATTTGCGCCGCGTTGATGTTATTCCAATTTTAAATTTCTTACCATTTTTCTTATTGATCAGTTTCCATAGGGTTGCCGAGTCCCTGTATGGGAATGTCCCAGCTGCTAAGGAATTCTAGAACTCTTGTGGCATGTGTTCTTGTATTCACGTCTCGCATGTAGATACGTGTGTCTGTACCTAGGCTCATCATATTTTCGATATAGATTTAGCAGTGAAAGGGATTTCATTTTCTGCCTTTCACATTCAAAGTCAAATCATGATTGCTTAAATTCTTGTTTGTTTAATTTTTTTGGTATAAGATCTATTTCGTTCTTGACAATCTGAGTTACGTCGTCTATATTCACAATTGTGGTCATTGCTTCGAATTGTCTGCTCAGGTTCAACCGGTATCTTTCCTTCTGATTGTGATTCCATTTAAATCTTGGTAACAAATTTACTAACGCTTCAGGACTTTTCATTTCATTGGTATTAAATTCAATAGTTGTTACTATTGGTAAGTAGTATAAACTGAATAATAAAGAACAAAATAAATACCTTATCGTCGAAGGTGAACTTGGACATATGTCTATCGTTGGCGCGTGTAGGGATTGAACTGAACAATTCCTTTCACACACTCATATGCCCGAGCTACCATACTATATAAGATTATAGTAGTTAATACTTTTTGTTTTCGTATCATGTGTTAACAGTAGTCTGAGAAGTTTTGTGATTGTATTACAAAATTTTCGATTAAATTCCATTCTCCACCGCTGGGACTAAGGTCAATTACTGGGCTTCTTTGGGCACCAACAAAAGTATATTCGCCTTGCATATCTTCATTAGAACATCCACTTTAAATTATCAGTCTCCATACTCACTGCACACGTCCAGCAGTTGACAACCTTTTCTATCAAAAACCAAGTCCTTAGAGCCACGAAGTTTTGTTGATGAATCATGCTCATCATTTAGTTGAAAAAGTTGCTGCGATCCAGTCTTTGTATTAAAATCGCCCAATAGTTAGCTTATAACTTTCATTGTTTATAATATATATTGTTTATTAGATAGATTCGAATAAGGAACAACTTAATACCTGGAGAGAATGTAGCACGAATATTAAAGATTTTGTACCCAATTATTTCCTAGAATTCTATTTTGATACCTGTTATGCCTTTTCTAAATCTTTGCCTTCTAAAAGGTGTGTGTCGCCTAAACAGAACAATTCAAAATTATTCATATACCTAAAAAAAATCAGAAAATAAAAGTTTGTTATGTAAACCACTTATGTTATAACTTAAAATTATGAAGTTTGCATTTTTTACAAAATTACTTCAAACTATACTTGGGCAGACGGAAATTTCCTACAGTTATTGTGTATCAGTGGCAACTCTGCTCTCTCTATCTATTTTTAAAATGGTTCGTGACTATGCTAAATTGTGTAGCACGATCTTCACCCCTAGCTTTGGCCGCCGAGTCCTTGTTGGCCACCTGGTCCACTGACAGCCAGATGATTTGTGATGTGCAATTTGACTGTTGTTTATAACTTGCTCCAATATTGTACTTCCGTTATAAAGGGTTCGCCATCTAACGTTTTTTTTTTCAACTACTGCTTATTTCGTGAACGGTAACACATAGCTCATGTCTGATTTGACAGATAATTAGTTTTATCCTTCCGCTGAACGAATATGGTTGTGCATACGCTTGAACTACGCTTCGCTAAGTGGGCCTGCGATCGACTTAGAGAAGATGCCGATTTTGCCCAAAAAAATCATCTTTTCAGACGAAGCTCATTTTGATCTTGGCGGGTACGTAAACAAGCAAAATTGTCGCATTTGGGGCACCGTTACAGTCAATGGCGATCGTTATCGGGCCATGTTGAACGAATTTTTGTTTACAAAAATTGAAGAGGAGGATATTGGCAACATTTGGTTTCAACAGGACGGCGCTACGGGCCACACAGCCGAAGCTACACTCGATGTTTTGCGCCCTGTTTTTGAAGATCGCATTATGAGCCGCAGAGCTGATGTCGTTTGGCCACCTCGGAGCTGTGACTTGACACCGTTAGACTATTATTTGTGGGGTGCCGTAAAAGATAAGTGTTACGCCGACAAGCCAGCGATAATTGACGCTTTAAAGGACAATTTTCGTGAAGCCATTGGTGAAATACAGCTGCGCACAATCGATAATGTGCTTAAAAATTGGACCAATCGTGTAGACTACTGCATGGCCAGCCGAGGCAGTCATTCGAATGAAATTATTTTCCATTATTAACCTAATTATCTGCCAAATCAAACATGAGCTAAGTGTTAACATTCACTAAATAAGCACTAGTTGAAAAAAAAACGTTAGATGGCGGACCCTTTATTTCATTATCATTTGAATCCCCGATTAAACTCCACGTAAACATTTGTCCTTGGACCACAAGTCGATCATCTCTGAGGAAAGCCTCAATATTTGGATTCCTTATCTTAACTGACTTCATCACTTCAAGCAGTTCTGACCTTTTTTGCTGGATCGGGCTACACCCACTTCTCTTAGAGACTTTGATGCGGGAAGAATGTTTGTTGCAAGTGTGTTTTCCTCCAGTCGAACAAGAAAAATACTGCTATCTTTGTTATTCGATCGGATCGCGGTGATGTTGTTTTCGGAGAGTTTCGATGTAATTTTGCCATGGATGACACAAACGATCTGTATTCGAGCTCTTGGCTCAACATCACAATCGTTTTTTAGATGGAATATAAATTTCCCCTCTGAACACCACATTTGGCTTGTCTCCATTCTTTCCTCCAACAAATCACATCTATCCTCCAATGCCATGTCTTTTTCTGTCAGAATTAGATTACTGCTTTGTAGATGCTTTATTTCGCTGTGTAGGTTTTCCAAGTCAGAAAGTTTTAAAACTTATTTCAGAGTTGTTCGTATATCCATGAGATTCTTCAACTTCTTCAAGAGCTTCCTTTATTATAGTGCGAATCATACGGATAGTATGTATTTGGTTATACTTTTTATTTTACTTGGGTTCGATTTTGCTGGATAGATTTCTTGTGATTTCCTTATGTTTATGTTCATCAGTACAATACAATACAATACTTGTCGTTCTGCTTCTTTTTTTTTTCAATTGCAATTTAAATAGAAAAGGATAACTTACTAAATTGTCCATGTATTTTTGTAAGATGCGAGTTTACGCTTTGTTTATTTCACTTTTTATATTTTTCTGATGTTTTTATCGCTTTTAATAATCATTTTATTACGGACAATCCTTTTAGCAATTTATTTAATTGTTGCAAGTGCGAATGAAAAAGTGATCAAATAGGTTTTCCGTGCTTCGTTATAGATCTGATTTAATTGTGCTGGTAGATCCTCTTGATGCTGAGATATAACTACTTACATAAGGATCAAAACCATCATTTATATCAATACTGAAATCAACAATAATTACCAATGTTTGTTTTTGTCGATTTTGGCAATATTGTGGCTTAATTGTCTAATGAATTCATTAATTAGGTCTAGGCGGTATGTATACAGCAAATATTGTAGCCTCAGTTTCCTCCGTCATATGGTTACTGAAATACATTCATAATATGCATAATTCATTTTTGTTTCTATGAAAACCATTAAACCACCAGCTTCTCTATCAGCTCTATTACAGAGTACTGGCTTATGAAAACCATTAGTTGTGTAATATTTATTCTCATTCTTTTTGTGTTAATTTTAGACAGCATAATTACATCAATATTTCGAACAAATTCACTAGCACTTAAGTTGAAATTATTCCAATTCGTTCTAATAGATCGTTTAGGAAAAAAACAGAAGTATGGAAACCCATTGATTTGATGGATATAATCCTTCATATATCTTGGCATTCTACATTTTTAAATTTAATTTCTACGAGTTCATTTTCTTCATTTAATTCTTCCATTAGTATTTATTGATTTTTTCCGTGACTGTAGTCTAATAAGAATTACTCTTTAAAGATTTTATTTTATTGATTTCTAGCGACAACTTTGTCGTTTCTCATCCACACATATTTCCAGTTAACCGTTCTTGCTTTTGCTTTCATTAGGCAGAGTATTTTTTTTTTTAGTGTGCGGTTGGTTCGCTATTAATGTATATGTTTTGTTTTGGGTACATTAAATTTGTTTATCTGTTTATATAATATTTTTACATACTTCTTCGAACGTTAATGTTCTTTTGGTCCTTATCTTTTCTGGCATCGTAATTTTCGTTTCTTGGGAAGCACAATGAGAGATTTTTTTAATTCTTGTTTTTTTTTATCTTTTTTACCATTGTTGACGGGATAAAATATAAGCTTCTAATACGACATGGCACGTCCCCATGTGGTGGGTTGGGGAGGAGGTAAAGTATGTTAGAAGTTCTCACACCTCAAAATTCCCAATTCAAGGTGTTTTGGAATACGTGCAGAGGAATGAATGGTGTAGGCAACTGGACAGATGTCTCTAAGAAATACCGGGCGACCTGTTATTATAACCAGCCTATCATCTGCATGGGTTTGCAGGTGCGGACTTCTCATTCTCCCGTTGCCAATGGGACCAACATATTTACCTATAGGAATAACAAAAGGAGAAAAACAACAACAAAACAAACGTGTTAACGGAGTTAAATAATGAATCCCTACTCCGTTCACCAATCCTTGAGATGGACACAGAAGAGACAATTCTAATTTCATCTCCAAAAAATGCAGCACAGCCTCCATCCGAAACCTCAGAAGCAACGAGGTACTATCAAATATAATATCTATGCAAGCAAGCCTCAGCAGAAATACGAGTACCTCACTATGGTCTAAAAGTGTTGAATCGCTCCCATCATTAATGACGGAATTGAACCCGAATAGGCGAAACGTTTAGAGAGAGACATATATCCGATAGTTCTCGCGCGGAGAAAGAAAGAAGAAGAAAAACAAAGTGGGCTCAGCACCAGCAAACTTTACGGGTCCATAGGCATCTCTCCTACGGCTGAAACGAAGAAAAAGCATAGACCACAAAGTCACATGTGCAGATACGTCTGAAGGAGATGCTAAACGCTAAGAGTCTGCTCACAAATTCTATTCTGATGCGGTCAATAGCTCATATAAGAAAAAATATCTAAGAGGTACGGCGGGGTGGATACTGCATAGGAACGACCTAACACATCAGAGCTATCCTACAGGGATACTAGGGACCAATGTAAAGTGGCTATCGTGTACTCCATGTACCCGCCTTGTGGACAATTAAATCAAGTTAGCGAGGAAGCGCCTACTCGAAAAGAAGGACAAATCCGACAAAAACTATCCCATCCTAAGATTTATAGCCACGTTTGATAGAAACGGATAGCTGTCGATCATCTGTCATGATACAGTAACAAAAAAATAAAACCATGGAAAAACATCAATTTGGGTATCAGGGGCTAGAGGTTCCCAAATTATTCACTTCTATTGTCTACGTTTCAGAAATAGACAACCTCAGCAAGGACTTTTTCCTAGCCCAGATCGTTAAGCAAAACACCGGGTTCTCAGAATCACTAACGAGAAGAGCCGAGGCAATACCATCACATTCGCAGTGGATGAGATTTCTAAGACAAGGATTTAAACATTTCCTCCACTTTTCCCGGCTCCAGATTAGAGTAAAAGTGTTATCGAGACCAGTTCAGAATAAAAAATATGAAGTTAAAACTGAGGACAGAGAGCCAGCTCATCCAAATTTAGTGCTCAGTAAAAACCGCTCGACGCGAGAGCTGATAAGGCGCAAAAGAACCACCAAACTGCTGAACGCATAAGTTCTGGAACTAATAGCTCGGCAGTATTCCTCATTAACGCGAGATTCCCAAAAGCCGAAGGGTCCAGAAGACTTTCCCTCACATTCTAAAAACTCAGAAGCCAGCCAGTCCACTGGAGAAGATAAAAATGTTGGCATTTCTGCCAACATATCCCTGCTATGGGATTTAATTGTATCCAGGTTAATTTACAGCATACAAAAGCCGACTCAGTGGTATTAAGTCAGTGGTAGAAGTCATAGAGGACCAGAGAATGGGCCTCTCAGGTGAGTAACTCGACGATTCCGTAAATGAAAGAAGACCTAGAGCTTGTATTAGAATATATCAGCTATTCCAATTCCAGAACACAAAACTGCAGACAGGTGAGCGGCAATAGTTCAGATACACACTAAATTCCGTAAGATAGACGCGATAATATGCTCAACCTACCTGGCGGGTGACTTTTTCAACCTGGATTTCTGCCATTGCAAGAACTCTTGAACTAATGTGGCAGAAGTAGAGTCCAGCTGATAATTAGATGTGATGCGAATGCCCACCATACAGACTGGGACTCTTCTGGAATTTATACTCAAATTCGAACCTATAGAAATAGCCTTACCTTTATAAAGAAAAATAGTTAAGAAGCCGTTGACCTAACTCTATGAAGCCCATTTATAAAAAAAAATCCTATTAAGAATTAGCATGTTTTAATTGAAACAGTGACGACTGATTATCGTCAAATCTGTTTCGACGTCTTATTACGCTCCAAAATTTGTACACATATAACTTAGAACTCATGCTATAAAAGCATAAGAGACATTGACAGCCAATTAAAATGACGCATTCAAAGGCCCTAGAACAGATGGAATCTTCCAGTACTCCTCCAAAAAGGTGTTACACAAATAGCCCCGCTTCTCATAAATATTTTCAAAACCAGCTATTCTTGGACTGATGCAAAAGAGTTGAACTCCAGGTCAACCCTAAAAAAAGTACCATTAGCAAGAAAAGAAAATTGGACAAACTAGGGGTTACCCTGTATCCCAAACTCACTGGGAACACGCATATCAAAAAAAGAACCACAGAAAAGGCCAGGATCTCACTATATACCAGAAAAAGTCTACTGGGTAAACATTGGGGCCTAAAATTACACTGTTTACATACACAGTAATTGCTAGACCTATAGTAACTTATGCGTTGCCAATATGTTAGTATACAACTAAACATAAGTCTACACAAGCTGGACTAAATAAAATAATAAAAAATAAATAAACTTCGAAAACTTGCCTGCGTGTGTGCATGAGATGCAATGAGAACAGTGCCCGCCACTTCATTAGAGGTTCCACTGAACCTCCCACGTCTTCATATCCACATACACAAAGAAGCTGAGGCAAACCCCTACATGCTTATCCCGATGGATGAGAATAGGAATTACTCTTACAAACAGCTGTTTGAAAAAGTACAACTTTAACCATAACTTTAAGGTAACGTTCCCTGATCGACAGAATTGTGAACAGAATAAACCACGGTTCACAACAGATTCACTGGTGTGGTACACAGAAGTATCCAAAACAGACGAAGGAGTTGGAGCTGTCATATACGGAGAAAGTACCAGTACCACACAGTAGCATCTCTGTATTTCATGCCGAGATAAAAACATATCTGCCACTATCAAGAACATTTATATTTTCTCTGGCAGGAAAGTGGCCCTACTTGCTATCAACGCTTTTGAAATAACCTCAATAATTGACTCCGACTGAGAGTCCATTTAATCTGGGTGCCATTTCACAGTGGTTATTATGAGAATGAAAGAGCAGACGAATTGGCTTCAACATTCGTCTTGCCACGATCACAATGCGGGTTTTCAATTAGCTTCATAAAAAGCTATATAAATTAGCTGGGTAAAAACAAAGGCACTCCATTACTGAACGGAAACTTTCTACAGACACCTTCCTTCAAAAGAACAAAACAGTTAAACTTAAAAAATAACTTATGATTATGGGAATAACACAAGACAACAACTGTAACATGTGGAACGAAGACAACGAAATAGCAGATTATATCCTTTGCTCTGTAATCACCTAAGCAGGACACGTCCAAGACTTCCTTGAGGTAGAAGATATTACTGCCAGCTAACTCATAGATATAGACAAATTTATTAAAATTGTAGGGAAATCACAATTGGTATTACCCGGTCGCAGTGATAAGGGTACATAGTCCCACCTCAACTTCAATCTAAATCTGAATCTAACACTTTGTTAATTTTGTGTCAAGTAGAGCGCATGTATTATATTATACTCGTAGTACGAATATAAAATTTAGTTACTTGATTTTGGCAAACAAAAAGTCACGTAATCTTCTACGCGTTTCGTGAATTGAAGACTTCAGAAATAGTTTGGATGATACAGAAGCGTTCTTCTGTCAAAAATAATAGCACGGTTTGAAATGTATGCCCACTGGAAGATCTCTCAGTAAAATCAAAACATGCTTTATGTGAAAGAATCCAATTTAATATCAGATTATTTTCTTAGAAGTGTGCTCGCCGTTTCTGTCAATTACTGCTTCCTTCTATGCTCAAGTCAAATATTCGACCTGGGTACTGAATTTCTCAAATGCGTAGAAAGGAATAATCGACAACATAATTAAGTATCACACATACGTTAATCCTACAGCCAAGTCCCTCATTGTTTATAAGTACGTGTATATCCTTAGCTTCCAGCTTTTATTAACGCCATTCCCTATAACCTATAAAAAATTCACAAAATCGTGATTATGATGGAATCCTCACACCAACTGCATTTATCATTGGAACTGAAAGTACAATATTTTAATGGTCTAGCTTAAAACACAATTCATGAGCCAACTCACGACAGTGTATGACACGAACATAGGTTTATAGGTATGTATGTACACTGGTACAGGCCAGCTCAATTACCGTCACTCCGCTCAACATTTCTCAATGTACTTTTGGTGTCAGTCAATATCTAATAGGGTGTCTGCTACGTAGGTGATTTATCAACTTTTTTTATTCGTGTCTACAAGCCGTGGCTAAACAGTCAATAAAGTCACTCAAACGACATTTTTATGAGACCATTTTCGGAAGGAAATGAGATTTTTTTTAATGGGGTCTCCACCAGCAACTACAGCATTGCACGAAACCCAGAGCTGATCCATTAAGTCATATTCATAACTTATAACTGTTTGGATTTATGATTAAATTGGCAGCGCAAAGGTTGCAATAGAAATCGTTACTTTCATTCGCATGCAGCCATATTGCTTTACTAAAGTTCTTTATCTGTCAAACATTGTAGCAATTTTCTATTTCAAAGTTTTTAAATAATATTTCTAGTTGAACATCGGATATACTCGTATATTCGTATTCGGAAATAATAAAATTTTAAGAAAACTCTGCAAAAGTTGCAACAATGGCATGTCAGTATTACTAGAAGTAAGTGTAATGCAAACTTTTTGGGTCGTTTTCATAAATAGATTTGATTTTTTTATGCATGCATATATGCAAATACGTATGCTCTCAGTGATATAATAAAATATTCGAACTTATGAGAAACTTTGAACAAATTTTCTTTGTAGATTTTGGGAAATACATTTTATGTGGTGCGGAGGAAATTCACCACTTAAAATACTTTGAAATGACTTTGAAAATGACTCTTAGTTTTTCGAATGCTGCCCAGCCTAGTTAGATGCGACGGAAGATTTCGCATATTTGGTTGTTTCTGCCGATTCTTATTTCGTGGCCGAGATACATACTCGTGTAGTTGTTCTTCTCCATCTCCTTTGTCATGAATTTGGTTCTATCAAAATTTATGTTAAGCAACCAACAACATCACGTACGATTACATCCGTTGATATTCGTCACATTTTTATTTCCGTCGCTGTAGTTTTTATTTAATATTTTTCGTAGATCGTCCAATATTGGAATGCGTAGGTTAAAGCTGAATGAATTACTATCGTAATATTTATAAAAAAACCATAAGCGGTATTTTTCTTTTGCAAACTACTGTGGAGTTTTCGCCGCACTTAAGCCACCCCACAGTGATTCCGTGTGTGAAACCGTCATCGTAATTTCCTTGGAGCTTAACGACGGAGCTTTAAGTATTTCGCACTTTGGTATATAAGAATATCAGAAATTGAATTTTCCGCTTCGGAAAAATAGAAACTCAGATATTCGTTTATTGTCTTCTAGCGCCTTCATCTTAATGTAAGGAATTGCATGGAGGGCAATCATAACATTACATATAACAGTGCTATCATCAGTGAAAAAAAGAGAAGTCGTTTCAGACACCTGAATAAGCTGCACGACATTAAAGCAATGAACTGTTTTGGTGTATTCCAAATTTAAATAATAAATTCCAAGAATACCCTTTCGAAATGACCTGAAATTATTTTTTCCATTAGTACGTATCTTTTTACACAAAAACGGTCTTTTTCTTTCTGTCTGATAATTATAGCTAATGATATTAATTTATATAGGTTATTCCAGAACGAGCGCGTATTAAAAACGGAAGTAAAAATTAAGTTTTCGGTTTTAAGTGCTGATTACTATAAGTATTCGGTAAGTATAGTTAACAAAAAAATTATTTTGAGAAGAAGTATATTGTTTAAAATATTACAAATAAATTCAAAAATAGTATTAATTTACTGTCACGAGTGATTTTCTTCGCTTAGCCAGTATACATTCGTATACATTAAGAGTTGTGTTTTCGACAAAAAAATCTCTCATACCTTTACTTATTTCATTTCAATTTTCTTCAGAAATGGATAACTTAAACTTTTGTGGACGAATTTCAAATGTCAACTGTATTCCTGGAGATGGATCTAAGATTGATGATGACGAGGTAGCAAATTCTGATGTGGAATTTGAGACCGTATTAAACAACAGCTATTGCTATATAGTGGCCGAAACTGACACCGAATCTGAGCCTGTAATCAATCTAGTTGCATTGACTTCAAAACAAAATAAGACAAGCATGAAAATAGTTTGTATTGAAGAAAAGAACAATAGGATCCCTAGGATGAAAATAATTGTTCACCCTTATTGTGGATGATTTAATACAATTTGTCGTCGATCAGTCAAACTTAAATACAAAATAACTACGTCAGAAAACATAATAACAACCGAAATGGAGCAGTTCGTTGCCACGGTGATTTAACATACATGTTTTGTGTTCCACTGCCATCTTCGCGGCATTATTGGAGCAAATCAATTGGCCAGTAATATCTTTTTGACATAATGCAGCAGGTGTGAAACAATAAAAAGGTTCTTACGCTTCAGTGATAACTCCGATTTGAAGACATTTGGAACAGACAGAAGTGACAAACTTTTTAAAATAAGACCGTTTTTTAAAAATTAAATCAACGGATTCTACAATACTTATTCGAAAAGTAGAGCCTCAGTAATACTCATTAATTGCCGTCGTGAACTGAAGGAGTATAACCCAGCCAAACCTCTTAAGCGGGGTTACAAGAACAAAGTTCTAAGTGGAGTTTCCGAATTCGGTTACGACTTCAAAAGTTTTGCTGGAGAGTAGAGTAACACATTCTGTGAAAATGCAACTTCGTGACAAGACTTGCATCTACAGTAGTTAAACATGTCAACTATAATTTTTTTCCTGAAAATTTATATGACAGTCCCAAATTGCTAGTTCAAAATCTATTACTATCTTTGGGCACAGTCAGACTAAACCAACACAGAAAGAATTGAAAAAAAACAAGGTTGTGGAAGAATGATTGAAAAAATAACTACATTTGATGGAGTGAAATTGGGACTGGTATCCTAGTTCGATAACAAGCCCGAATACATGCTGTAACAGGATGTTGGAAGCAAGCCAATCATCACCAAACAGAGAATTGAAAAACAGTACAGAGATATTCCTGCTCCTCAATCTGTTTATAACAAATATATGGGATTCCACGCTTGGGTTATACTCATACAGAGTCCCTTTGCGGTCAAAAAAGTGCTAAAAAAAATATTTATTCCGCATGATCGATTTATGCTCAGTAAACGTATGGCTCCATCAGAATTACTTCCGCCTGCCAATATATGATTTCAAAACTAACCGTTTATGAGAATATACGCAAAACAAACAAATCTAAACAGCAATGTGGTTGGCGTTCATATGGCCACCGCGGGGACGTTTGCAGCGGTCGATTCCTTGGACCCAATTTTCAACGACTTGGCCACACATTTCGGCCGCAACGGCCGCTATTTCGCGTTCAATGTTGGCTCTGAGCTCTTCCAACGTCGTCGGCGTGTTGGCATAAACCAATGACTTAACGTAGCCCCACAGAAAATAGTCAAACGGCGTTAAATCGCACGAACGAAGCGGCCAATCGACTGACCCATTTCTTGAGATAACACGCTCACCATACTTACTCTTCAATAAATCGATTGTAGCGTGTTCTGTGTGGCTTGTGGCATCAACTTATTGGAACCAAATGTCGTCCAAGTCCATATCTTCCAATTCGGGCCTAAAATAATCGGTGATCATGGCGCGATAAAGCTGACCATTCACAGCAACGTGACGATCGTTATCGTCGACGAAAAAATATGGCCCAATAACGCCGACGGCATGCAAACCGCACCAAACTGTTATTTTTTGTGGATGAAGTGGTGATTCATGAAGAACATGTGGATTTTCACCCGACCAATAACACATATTTTGCTCATTGACGAACCCATTGAGCCAAAAATGAGCTTCGTCACTGAAAATGATTTTGCGATGAAATTCATCATCAGCATCTTCTCCAGAACCCAATTGGAGAACGTACGTCGCTTCAAATGGTCCATCGGCTTCAATTCTTGAGTCAGCTTGATCTCGTATGGATTTAAACCAAGATCCTTACGCAAAATGCGACAGAATGTTGTCTGAGCGATGCCCAATTCTTGAGAACGCCGTGGAATGAACAGATAGTGATATTTTACATTCTCAATAAATAGAATCTAATGGCACTTCTAGAACTACAGATGTTTATTCTATTCATTCATTGTGTGGCGGCAGAATAATATAAAATTATTATTCAGCGATAAGAAAAGAAACAGAAAATAAAATTAAGCTTTTGTTAAGAAAAACAACATAACAAACAAGATAATTTGTACATAATTAAATAGTTTAGCTATTGAAGCGCATACAAATCTCGACATCACTGTAATTAAATTTAAGAAGTCATGTTTGTATTTTATCTAAAAAGTGTGTAAATTCTTTATGATTCGTATATCTAAAGGGAGCCTGTTAAAAAACTGCGGGAGACAGTACGAAAAAAATGCCGGTAAAAAGTAGTATGAAATATGGGGTAATATCAAAATAGCTTGCGTTTCTACGTAGGTTATCCATGTCTGAATTTGGACACTATAAGTAAACGCACCTTACAAAGAAAACTTTCATAACTTTAAAATAGTAAATGTGTAACAGAGGCAAAATCTTTAAAGCTCTAAAAACTTCAATAGAATGAGCTAAACGATAAGTTTTTGCGTATTTTTACAGGACAGATATCGGTTGAATTTAATTGCGATTGGCACCAGCGCAACATGTAATTCCATATTGAAGTTTTGAGTGAACTATACAAAAAAAAAAATTTTAAAGTGTCTTCCTCTTCAGTCCTGAGCTAAGAATAAGCTTTTAGTTTAAGAATTTTTATCAGTTTCTATTCCTTGGGACCGAAATAACATAAGCAAATTAAAAAATAGAAAAAATTATGCAGAAGTCTATTTGTCCATTTCTTGGTACTTCGCCTCATTTCATACTTTGCAATCACCCGGTCCAGCAGATCAACCACCCATACACTCATTGTATCTTTTTATAGCATGTGGTCGTAGCATATCAATGTACCTCATGTCATTTTTAGACCAACGACAGCAATTCTCAATAGGCTTAACACCATGATCAGAAGATATGAAATGAATTGTTCTATTGTCAAACCATTTGATAAGAGACAGACCATCTTAGATCTATATGATTTTTAAACACACAATATTCGGAATTCGGTTGGCCCAGAGGCTAGAATTTTCCGTTGTTTTAGTAGTAATTCAAACAAGTTTACAGAGGTAAAATATCGGTCCATATAAATATTAGTTTTCTCTAAGGAATCAGTTAAAGTCAACACTACTTTATCTCCAACATCTAGCTTCTCGGGTGCACGAACCTTGTTAGATATTATTTGTCTCCATTTCCTTTCAATGGCAATGATATCTAATAAAATTCTTTAGGCCAACAGGATTAGGTTTCCGCTTTATATACTATCGCATTGCTACATGGCCTTCAAATGGGATAATTTGCTCATCAATGCTGATATTTGTAGGTCTTTCATATTGAACACATTTGGCACGAACTCTATCACACGAAGCCTTACTTTCCAAAACGGTCGTTTGTTTCGTCTGATACAGAGTTTTCATCCACTGTCCGCAAATTGTTCCGAAGATGGTAAAACCTGTCTCTCGCAATAGTATCAGCTCCAAGTGAATATCTTGTACGGGGCTCCCATGCCATTCTAATACGTGGTAATCTCAGCAGTGACAGTAGAACGCGTGCTCCTCAAAACTGTTTGACTTCCTTCGGAGTTGTGTGCCACAGCGGGCCATGTAAACAATGCTAGATTTTTCAGCTAAGTCTTCAGAAAAGGTTAAATCAAAGTAATACGAAAAATAATCGAATAGCTTCCGTGCAGTTGGCAAAGAGGTTCTGGTGTCTTCACGAATGTCTTCTGTTAGTTGTGCATGAAAATCATCTTTGTGCAGCCACTTTGGTTACCGGACTCGCTCAGACGAACATTACTTTCCTCCTCTTCGGACGGCGATAGCTGGTGATCATCGGACACTTGAGGAGTTAAAATTTGCTATACAATCTTTTCGGCATCGTCATCTATGTTTATGTCCAAATCGGAATCATAAGAGTCAAAGACTGCCAAATATTCCTCAAGTCCTGGAAACAAAAGAAAACAGCATTCAAAAAATTACTTGTAGTAATCCAAATGGTAGGGTTAAGTCCAATGGTATTACATATGATACTATACACAGACTGGCACATTAACGAACAAATAAATCGAGTAATTTACATACAACAGTTTATATGCACAGTAACTATTATAAAACAGCAAAAATCTAACCGATTTACTAAATTATCACAAAAACTTACCAACACGTCTTTTCTCCATCTCGTAGCTTGAAGTCTGATGATTTTGACAAGCTTATGTCAGTAGACTGACTTCTGAGTGTTATCGCAAAGATTTTTTTCTTACTATTTTCAATGCATAGTCTCATATGTGATACCTTCCGCCATTTGGACATTGCTTGCAATGGTGTCGAGAAAAAAAATTACAAACGTAGGTACTATTTATGATACCTGAAGAGGCTGAAGAGGCTATAGAGCAATGTTTCTTGAGTCGGTAAAAATAACGAAACGACGAGAGGAAATGTTGTTTTAGATTTAATGTGTGCTTGGACCGGCTCACATTGTGATCTATAGTGATGCCTAAATATTTATTGTCATCAACAACTTCCATCTTAAAGCATGTCTTGCTACACATAATAGTGCTGTCATCGAGTAGATCCCAGAGTTTTTACCATTGCACTTTCAAATAGGCAATCATCTCCATGAAAAATTACGTCTACATATATCCAAAGATGTCTGGATACTTAAGCTATACAATAAAAAAAATATTATTTTCGTTTTATTACTAATATTTAGCTTGTATCTCGCAAACCGTAGTCGTAGTGTGGGGATGTCATGTCTTATATCGGCCATTAAATTCATCGTTATTCGTAATTCGTGACATGCGTCAAAGTCAAACAAGTGGGTGGCCATGGCGCAAGAGGTAGTGTATTGGCTGCCAAATCGGACGGTTAGGAGTTCAAAACTAACCGCGTCCGAAAGATTTTTTTTCAGACAACTGATAACTTGTAAGATGAATGGTTGCCTAAATGCAAAATCAAGTCAATTTACACTAATGATTTAGTCTACCCATTAAATGTTGGATGAAACCCATGGAGCGAAATAGCCACTAAGCCCAAATATCTTTCTTTCTCTTTCTGTCCCATTTGCCGAAAAACTTAACACATGCTTTAGCGTCATAAGTACAGTCATACCCACTTGAGTGTTAAGTTCTTTCTACAGAAAAAAGAAAAAGTTAGCATTACTACTCGTATTTCTTCATGGAAAGACTTACACCCGAACAACGCTTACACATTATTGAATTTTATTATCAAAATTCTCTGTGAGTGAATATGTGAAAAATATTTATCGCGCACTTTGACCATTTTACGGTCGTCATAAACGACTTACTGAGCAAGCCATAGTAACCAAATTTCGCCCCAATTTCAAGCTACCTACCTGTATGTGTAGAGTGCATACAGGGGAAGATATTGCTGCTGTATCCGCCAGTGTCAACAAAGATCGTGATTTGTCCATTAGTTGCTGTTCGCGGCAATTGGGATTGTATTACTCGACTACGTGGAAGTTTCACACCAGGATCTTAGTCTAAAACCTTACAAAATACAGCTCGTGCAACAACTGAAGCCGAATGACCTGCCACAGCGTCGAATTTTCGGTGAGTGAGTTTTAGAAAAGTTGGAGGAAGATCTGCTTTTTTATCGAAAAATTGTCTTCAGCGTCGAAGCTAATTTCTGGTTGAATGGGTGTGTTAATAAATAAAACTGCCATATTTGGTCCGATGAGAAACCTCAGGCAATACAAGACCTGCCAATGCACCTGGAAAAATGCACTGTTTGGCCCGTATTTTTTCAGAGATATCAGTGAGAATCCGCTATCGTTCAATGATTTCGAACTTTTTTTTCCCAAAATACACGAGCTGAACCTGGTCGACATGTGATTCCAGCAATGCCACACAGCACTCGAATCCTGCAAAATCCAAGTGGACTCTCCGTATGACCACTTAAAACGCAGTCTTGCCCAACATTTACATGAAATAATTTTAAAAAAAGTAAATGGTGAGCATTGATTTATCAACTCCGATACAAATTGTATACCCTTGTGCGATTTTCCTGTAAAACTAAGCACTTAAAAAACCACCCATTATATTGCAGAGTAATACCAGAGCATCCTCAGTAGAAAACCCAACTCGAAAACCATATTGATTAGAACTAAAACAAAATATTTATATTATAAAATTATAAAATTCGGGACCTAAAGGCTTTCTCTAAAAGTTTGGATATTGAAGGCAGACAAAGGGATGGGTGTATAATTTTGAATATCTTTTCTACTACCCTTTTTGGATAAAGGAATTACAATTTTTGTATATTTTAATTCACCCGGCAAAATACCAGATACAATGTTTAAAATATAAAGATCAGCAATGTTCAGATTAATTTTCTTTAGCACAAACTTCACATATTCCACAAGAGTCGAGTTTTTAGTTAATTATCCTTGAAACTTCTATACTTGTTATGGGTTCGAAAAAGGAGCAATTTCCGGAATTTTAATAATCCAATAACACGTTTTCGGGTAAAGAGGTAAAGATGTCGCAAATAGGTTAAGGATATTTGATAACGATGATTACTATTTAATGTGATAGGTCCGTTAGAGTGATTAAGTTTTCGATTGGCAATAACTTTTATGACCTGAAATTCCCTTTTTAGATTTCCTTTCTCCTTATCTTGTCTTCATAATAATGGTCCTGCGAGAGACTGCCACATTGACTTCCATGGAGTTTAATAATATTGTGTTGTCGACTGTTTGTTATAACATAGTCTCTGTTATATGTTTATGCGACTTTAGTTTCACCCATCGGTAGTTGCTGCAATTTCTCAAGTCGCCTTTAATTTTTTTTTTTTTACTGGAAAGAGATACTTGGTTTTACCAACTAAAATGACACTGAACTTGGATTTTCTCTTGGATTTAGGCCGCGCTGAAGAAAGATGGTGGACAGTATTGTGAATCTAAATGGCTGAGTAGGGCCAAATTATTTGCAAAGAATATATAAAATAACGGTATATAATACTCAATTTCATAAAGTTAAGTTCCTTTTTATACTTATTAAACGCACCACATATACAAAGTTAATAGTCCCCACTTTCCCGGACCGATGGTCACGATCGTCGAAGATAGCCAAAAAGCAGCATTAGAGAAATTGACACCAGATCTGTTATCAAATTAATCTTATCCCAGCAATAGCTACCATGAGAAGCAGAGCACCAGAGAACCAGAGATTACAGTTTTCGTACTTTTTCTTCAACATGCTACTCAATAATCTGTAAGTACTATGATAAATCATTTGTATTGATTAAAACTTACTAAAGCCTATCTTAAAATTTTGTTTTGTAAATATCACAGTCCGTATCATTATCACAGATCAAATATGTTTATACAGGGTGTCCCAGATTAGCAGTAAAATCTTTTAAGGGCATATTCCCGAAGTTCCGCCGAACAAGAAATTGTATGACAGGGGAGGACTATTCTCACTCCATTTCAAGTTACAGCCCATCAAAGTGGGTGACTTCTACTTTGGAGGTGTAACCACTTTAAACGCTATAATTTCTAAACTAGTAAAGTTACAAAACTAGTTTTGGACATTTTGGAAAGCTAATTTACCTACAAGTGTTGACTGCTCTATGCAGCAACAAAAAAGTTATGGCTCGTTATAGTAAACTCAAAATTATGAAAACTTGCTGTTACATTTTTTATTTAAAATGATTTTTTTTACAATTTTAACTTAATAACTTTTCTGAAATTTTATGAAATTTTTATTCTTGCAATATTTCCTAAAAATTACGTTAAGAAACTTTTTTACATACGATCAACAGATTTTGTAGTAAAAGCCATTTTTCGTCAAACAAAATTATGTTAGAATAATAAACTAACGTACCTATGAGCAATGCAGTTAACAGTTAATTGTCGAATTGCAAAAAAAATTCTTCTTTATTACTCTTTTTTTTCAATTTGACATTGCGGTACATTTGCAAAGCTGTGATAATTATTACCACAAACACTTTACTCTGGAAGTGAACAACCGATTGATAAGCTAGTCTTGACAACATGTATTCAAAACGTGAATTCGCGGAAATAGTGTTTGTATACGGGTTCTACAATGGAAACAATGTGGATGGGATTTATCGTACTGTGGAAGTTAAGCCGTCAGTCAGCGTTCGCAGACTAGCTGTGCAGTTGGAACTTCCCAGAACTAGAATTCACATTACTCTACAGAGAAATAGATAGTGATGCGCAAAGAAGAGTGCAATACTGCGCAAACATGCAGAAGACAGGCAATTCGTCAAGAACATTCTGTGGACTGACAAAGCGCAGTTCACAAGAGGTGAGGTTACAAACCACCACAACATGCACCATGGCATTGGTCAGACTCCAATCCCCATTTAATACGGACAACATCCTTTCAAAGGTAAGAATTTAATTATTGTAAACAACTTCTTCAAAATGTGTGGTTTATTTTAAAGGAGGTTTAGCGTAAATGCTTGGGCTTGATTAATAGAAAATATTTTAGTAGGCCTGCACGTTCTTCCGCAAGCAGTTAATTCCCATTACTACCTGGAATTTCTTAGAGAATGATTGCCGGAACTCCTTGAAGATGTTCCTCTTGTTTAGAGAAGGGCGATGCTCTTTCAAAAAAGATGGAGCACCTTGTCACAGTAGCAGCGGAGTAACTTCGTTCCTCAACCATACTTTTAACGAACGGTGGATTGGTCGATTCGGCCCCAACCCTTGGCCACCCAGATCTCCTTACCTAACACCCATGGAATTTTTCTTCTGGGGTGCTATGAAAGAAAAGGTTTATTTTAGAGAAATGTCGAGTCTGGTAGAGCTCCAACAAAATATTAGTGAAGCTTCAGAAGAGATGAAAAGAATTTTGATGACTGACTGCCATCCGAAATGGTTAAACGCACCCGAAAGTGTATTCAAATGGAAGGAAGGCATTTCGAACAATTGCTATAAACATTCCATAAAAAGGTCCTTCTCAAGACCACATAAAAATACCTCAGAGATTTTATGAGTAATTCAATAGGTACACTCCCTTTGGCCATTTTTGTTTGACGAAAAATAGCTTTTACTACAAAATCTGTTGATCGTACGTAAAAAAGTTTCTAAATATAATTTTTGTGAATTTTTGCAAGGATAACAATTTCATAAAATTTTAAAAAAGTTGCTAAGTAAAAATTTTAAGAAAAATGCATTTTAAATAAAAGTGGAACGGCAAACTTTCATAATTTTGAGCTTAACGAGCCATAACTTGTTTGTTGCTGCACAGATGTACCCAAAACATTTCAGACTTGCACTACTAAATTACCTTTCCAAAATGTCCAAAACTATTTTTTTACCTGTACTAGTTTAGAAATTATGGCGTTTAAAGGGGTTACACCTACAAATTAGAGGTCACCCACTTATATACTGCTAAACTGGGACATCCTGTATATACCAAACGAAATGTCAGATTTTCGCTCAGTCGGAGATAAGAAGTTCTCGAGTGAACATCTGTGCCAGAACGTTAAATTTTCTTTTTTTATAAAATAAAGTGGTACGTGTTCGAACCCTCTTCCTTTACGAATTTAAAATGGGTCATAATGCGCCATTGGAAATGAAAAATAATAATGACGAATTTGAGGATGTAGCGGTAAACAAGGGTACTATACGACGTTGGTTTGGAAAGTTCTGTTCCGGAGATTTCAGCCTCGAAAATGATCCACGTGGAAGCCGGAAACGTTAGTTGACGACGATGTTTTGTAAACAACGGTTGATATGGACCTAACGAAATCGGTTCCGGAGATTGCACAAAGTATAGGAGTATACCTAATAACAATAAGTTCACACCTTTCTCTCATAGGAAAGGTAAAGAAACTTGATAATTGGTTACCCCATAAACTGAACCAATCCCAAAAACTACGGCGCCTGTCATCGCTTACATTAAGAAACCAAACTGAACCGCTTTTGCACCGGATAGTCCCCTGTGATATAAAGTGGATACTCTATAATAATCGTAGAAGATCTAGGCAGTGGTTGGATGCTGATGAAAAACCAAAGCACAACCCGCAGCCTGATGTTCACCCAAAAAAAGGTTATGGTGACAATTTGGTGGACATCGAAAGGACCAATCCACTTTTCATTTCTTCAATCAGGAGAAACGATAAACGCTAACAAATATTGTAAGGAAATCGACATATTGCATGCCAAATTGGCTGAAAAGCAACCTGTGTTGGTCAATAGGCATGGTCCAATCCTTTTGCAAGACAATTCACCGTACTCTCCTGATATTTTCCCAACGGACTACCACTGGATTCTGGATTTTGGATTCATTTTTCCGGCGGAAGATCTTTCGGAACCGAGCAGAGGTCATAAAAGCCTTTGAAGATTTCATTGCCTCAAAAAGACAGTACTTCTACCAAAAAAGAATATTTGACCTTGTATCACGTTGGAAGGATGTCATAGATGCCAACGGATCCTACTTTGATTGAATAAAAATTTAAGTAATATTGGCTTTTAAATGTTTACTATACAATCGGGCACTTCATGTGGTAGAACCCAATACATACATGTAAATTAATATTAGATTCTTTCACGCATTAAGTTCTTGTGAATGTAACAAAATCAATTTAATAAAAGCTCTATAAAAGTTCCGGTTTTTATGCTCACATCAACTGCTGAGGGGAATTGTTAATACTAATTGTAGAAACTTCGTTTAGGACCTTTTTTTATGAAAAGTAGTAGCTTTTGTAACTGAGTTTAAATAAAGTTGATAGTTTGTTTGAATTTTCAGATATTTAATTTCTAACCCTGTTTCACTTTTCTTACGCGTGCTAGTTTTTAACTTTGAGGTCACCTTTCTGCAGAAAATGCGTAATACATATAACGTTTTTCTATTTTTTTTTTCTTATGAACGTAACAATAATAAAAAAAATTATCAAGAAGTTTGCAGAAATATTCATAGATTTGATGATACGAGTACTTGGGAAATTTCCGCAATCAAATTCGTTAATTACAGTATCATTTTAGATAATTAAAATACCAATATGTGCTTTGCGGGTACTTTCATTTTATTTGAGTTCTTTATCGTATTTCAATGTCGCCTATTTATACGAAGATTCGAAATAATTTCTTTTTTGGAGAGAAATAACTCTTATCGAAAAGACATTAATAGTAGGAACATTTTCATATTGAGTTGTTCCAAGACGTAGAATAATCGATTTTCGTTTCCATATCTGCCACTGTGGTATTGAAGTATTGTAGAATTAATAATGAAATGAGTTCAATAATAATGAAGTATTATTGAAACAAATAATGAGATGACATTTATGTTCCCAACAGGTGACCTGGATATATTATTTGATTCAGAATCAGTTCTGAATACTAACTATTATGGATATATTTTTCTGGTACGCATTTCACACTGCTCTCAGTGACATCACGTACGTGTTAAGAACCCTCGAAGAAATTAACACGACTGACTTATAGCTGGTTCATGCCACTAAACAGCTCGATATAGCTTAGAAAATTTAAAAGTCAAAGTTTTCAAATCTGATTGCTTAAATTTCTTTGCTAGATCCGATTGCATTGTTTCCATAATTGCTGTTGTAGCCATAAGTCTCCTTCACTTTGAGTTTCCTTCACTACTTACTTCGCAACATATATGAGTACGAGTGAGAGTCTAGCTGAATCTACTCCTCTCCCTGAATTTAGTCAGTCACCCCCATGGCAGTGGTGTCCGAAATTATTCAAAGCTCGTTTATGATTTGACGCACAAAGTTCATTCAAATCTTTCTCTACCAAAGGGTGTTCAGTTTTTCAAACGTATAAAAGATGACGTGCTAGTTTTGGTCATCATAACAGATCAACTGAGTTCGTTGTTCGTCATGTTGTTAAATTTCATTTCACATACATTTCGCATGGCGGTCTAATATTTATATGGAAAATTTTGTGAAACAATTTTGCTTTGGATTCCAGCTGGTGCTGAAACTAAAGCTACTAGATCACGGCTTGGGACGATATTTCTCAGATTGGACACTTGAGCAGATTGAGTTGACCCTAAGGATCACTCTTGGCTCAATGGGTTTGTGAACAAGCTAATAGTGGGTCTTGTAGAGCGGCAGAAAAGACTTATGGGACTTGGTGTTTTTCACGCTGATGCCATCATCCTTCCTAATTTTTTCAAAGCTGGAGTTAACGTTGCCGGACACCATTCAGTGATTATTTCTTCGAAAATATGGGTGACATTGACCGTTTAATGTTTGCCCCTTCCACATTACTTAAACATGCTTATCACAAAAATAATCCTGTAACGATAAACAAGCAGTCGGTGAGATTAGTAACAAATTTGCTGAATGAAAAAATTAAGTCGAACTTCTTACACAAAACGGCTTATTCCTTTCTTGAAGATCGCTTTCGTAATTTCTCTAACATAATAAGTAAGTTGACCAAGGAATAGTTTAAATTTTGTTTTTATATTTTACCGATTTTAAACTTCAGACCTAGAATCTCTGGCGTAATATTGATGGAAGAACAAATTTGGCTTTACTTATCTTAGTCGCTTTGCTAAAAGATTTTTTGCAGAAATTTGACAAGATCGAGTTTTTTACCCGTTTCACTCACCGTGTTCCAATCGTCTCTTAACTGTTGTGAACGTGTCAATTGCTCTGTAACGCAAGTACTACATATACTCGTACTATTTTTTTCTTCTTCTTCAACTTTAAATATGTGAGTAACAAAGTATTCCAGTGATACATTTCAAGTCACAAAGTGGAACGGACCAAAAATTTAAATGGAAAAAAAAAATCAGATCTTTTGGAAATTCATCAACATCTGGCGTAATGTCTAATAAACTTATCATTTCTGGCGAGTATTGTGCTTTGAAAACCTTGAAATCGGTTCTGACATGCCTTAACGAAGTAATGAGTACGTCCGATGAGTCTGCCATCATGTTGAAAAGATTTTCATTCTTCCGCATCATTGAAACCTTGCACGTACTTTGATATCTATATTTCTTGTAGTCTTTATTTTTGGATTCCTAATCTTCTTCTTACAATTCTCCAAGTGCTAAGTATTGATACTCGATTATATCTTGACTATAAGCCAACATTTTTTGAAGAGTAGGCGTGAGTTGTTTTTCGATATAGTTCTGCTTTAATAACTCTGCTGTATTTTTGGCATACTCCCCAAACTTGACAGTGTTGACCTTTACCCTGCAATTCAAAACATTAAGTATTACCTCTCTATTGACCACTTTTATACACAAAATGTCCATCATTGGTATTTTGCTCTATGTATCCACATCGAGCACAATCTCATCGCGAAAATACTTTTTCATCTGTTCTGTTCTTCTTTTTTCTACCTCATTGATCCTACTGGATTTATCATTATCGCCTCCCTCTTGTTAAGTTTACACGAGTATTCAAGTTTCAAAATAAATTCCATGCACCTGATTCTTGCATGTAATGGAGAGATTCCATATTCGTAAATGTGTTCATCGTCATTTGATTCATCTTGATTGTTGAAGTTTTTTTGTGTTCTTTGTATATGCGCCATGACCACATTGACTTTGAATCTGTTATTTTATTCAGAACTTTTCTGTCAATCATAGTTAAAAAGAACTCGTGGCTGACAACCATCCCTATTTCGTCATTAACTTTATATTCAGTAGGTTGAAGATTTGTAATTTGGCTTTGACTGTACTCTATGAGTTTTCCAGTTTCGTTGGAATTTTTGAACTTTATCTGTCAGCAAATATGAATTAATGATGGACAACGGTTTCTCCAAAGTTCTCCATTTGAACTATTAAGCCTCAATAGAACAACTGAGGTCATAAATATGTTTGCATCTGCTTCAACATCTGGTGGAAGTGTAATTAATTCCCCCTCACTTTCGCTTTCTTGAAGTTTCACTCTAGCTTCAGTTTCAGTGATTCCGTAGCTTCCAGGAACTGCCCCTTTTTTGGTAACTGTTATATATCCGTAGGATGAAAGAACATCTACGTTGGGTTTTCTCAGTGAACTTCTCAAAATCTTATATTTTCCTTTTGACAGACCCAAATCCATAAAAAAAGCCATAAGCCGTACGCTTAAAGCTCGTCAGAACATTCCACAAGCGAGTTGTTCGGCTTAGGGACGTATCACGAAATTTCAGAGTACGTCCGAAAGTGGACTTGAGGGTATACTAATGAGTATTTAATTGAATTTCTAATTTTGGTGGGGGCGAATGCCCCTATTTATTCGGCTTAATACAAGCTATAACTTAAAAATTAAACTTAAACTAAAACTTAAAACTAAGGTTGGTTGGAGTGGTGAAGGAGAACGGATTTGAGGTAGGATAGTGTGCGGTAGGGTTTGAGTTGATTTGAGGTAGACGGGAGATTGGTTCGTTCTCGCCATAGGAGGTGTGGTGGGTTGGTAGATAGAAGAGTCGTGGTGTACGTAGATTACGAGGGTTAGTGTTGAGGAAAATGGAGTTGTGGAGTTGGGACGCGCATTCAACGTGACCTGAAAAGAGTCGATGAATGAAGAGAAAGTCTGCTGCATCTCTGCGATCTTCAAGGGTGTTTAAGTATATAAGGTATATATACCTCGAAGAGCAAATCGAAGAAAACGGCGCTGAATGCTTTCAATTTTCGAGATATGAACACGATGATATGGGGACCATACTTGACTGGCGTACTCTAGGAGGGGTCGAACAAAGGTAATATAGAGCGACCTGGACACGTATGGGTTGGTGAATTCTTTCGACCACCGTTTAACAAAACCTAGTGCAGAGTTGGCTTTCAGGATTATCTCATCAATATGTAAACGCAAGTTGAGCTCGCTATCACACAAAATGCCGAGGTCGCGAAGAGATTGTACGGAGAAGATAGGTTAGTTATGGAGAAGATAGAGTCGGGGAAGAGATTGGTTCCGCTTATGTGAGAAGGTGATGGATTGGCATTTGGCTATATTAAGTTCCAAATAATTTTTGAGGCACCAAATCGATAAACTATCAAGATCTTGTTGAAGGAGGAAAGAGTCATGGGGAGAGGAAATGGTTTTGAAAAATTTGGTATCGTCGGCTTAAAGGGAGACAGACTAGTGTTTGATGATCATATCGAGATCATCTATGGTTAATATAAAAAGAAGGGGACCGAGATGGCTGCCTTATGGAACTCCAGAGGTGGCCAAAAATGGAACGGACTGGGCTGACCTAAAACGAACACTGTAAAAACGGTTTTCGAGGTAAGAGGATATCCATTTTAACAGTATGGGTTCAAAGCCGAGGGCAGACAATTTAAAGATTATTAACCGATGAGAGATTTCATCGAAGGCTTTGCTAAAATCGGTTGCAACTACATCGACTTCATTGCCATTCTCTAGGGCAATGGGCCGGGTGAGAATTCGTCATTGAGTTGGTGTAATTTATATTCGATATGCGACGGGTCCAAAATATGAGCGAGAAGTGCGCCATTGGAGAAGTTCAGTAGGTAACTAAAATAGGATGGATCTAGTACAAAGGAGTCGTTGGTGAAGGATTGTTTAAAAAAGGTGGCAAATAGGTTGGCAATGGTGAGTGGATCGGTTGATGACTTGTTGTTGAAAGAGAATCGTAAAGTTCGCTGAAATGAAGATAAGCACCAAGATAGTTGGAATAGTCGGTAAAGGATCTGGTACGCAGAAAAACAGCCCATAACTGTTTATTTCGGAAGGGGGGGGGTAATTATCGATTGTTGAGAGAGATAGGGCACAAAGTGAGACTGCGGAGTTAATTGGATCTGTTGTGAAAAGAAGGTCTAATTGCCTGCCCATATCATTGGACATACCACTGACTTGGCATAGACTTGGGTCTGTTAAGCGATCTTGCAGGAGACATTCCTTAGCTGAGTTGGCATTTGAAGCGATGAAAAACGATTGATCATCTGATGGAGTCCACTGTAGCTGAAGAAGATTAAAGTCGCCGAAAATAAGGATATCATCAATAGGGTCTGACAGGTCAATTAAATAGTCGATGGCATCAATAACAAATTGGTAAGATTCGATAGGTTGAGCTGGTAGGATGTAGCAACTTATAACGTAAAGGGAGTTGAGAGGGAGTGAAATTTTTATTGCGACAAAGTCGGCTTTAGAAGATGAAGAAATTGTAATGGGAGAAGAATTAAGGTTGTTGTCGATCGCCAGTAGGACGCCTCGACAGGGGGAATCTTTATTTGTGCGGGTAGGATCGTCGTCGCGAAAAACATTAAAAGTAGGGGGGAACAATTCCTGGTTCTTTATGTCGGGAATCAAATTGGTTTCATAGCGAGAAGGGTGTTACGGTTGAAGCTTCGAGGAAGCAGAATCCTAGTGGCGATTTTTATGGAAATAGCGATAAAACAAAGGGAGACACGAGACATTTTGCCGGTGTTCGAGGTTGTCCATTGACTGGGTGTATTAGCATTAACTATGAGTCTTATCTCCCGGTTCTGAATCCTTTCTAACAGGTGCAGAGATGTTTTAGGCGCACCTCACTAGATGTGTGCATTGTACTCCAGTTTTGGGCATATAAGCGTATAAATGCCTGATATATTGGGCCAGATCAGAAAGGGAAAAGTATTTCTTACATCGCTTGAGGAAATCTAAACATTTCGCAGTATTTTTGGCGACATCGAATACTATAATTATATAATAATTCCAACATTCCGAGAATGGAAAGGTTTTCGGTTTCGACGATGTAAGTACCATTCATGGATAATGGCTGAGTGTTTAAATTTCGCTTTGACGACTGCAGACAGTATTATGTTCCACTCTGTTGATAGTTCCCTAAAAGGTTATGATGTTAATATTGGAATTTAATGAGCTTAACATACGCTGTCGTTCCCGAAGAGCAGAGACGTAAGTCCAGAAACGAATATGAAAAACAGACAGTGCTGTCGTCAGCAAAGGAATATATTGGATTAGAGAGTGGCAGATAAGAGATTATTGTAAAAAATTAAAAAGAATGTCGGAGACACCAGAACTTATTTTGTGAAAATCAGACTTGATACCATCCAAGAGAACTTGAATTGAATGTTCCGAAGGGTAATTTCTAATCCATTGAAGAGGAGATTCATCGATCCCAAATGCACGCATTTTCGACAAGAGAGCCTGATGAAATAGTGCAACTATCTTGCTTTCTCCAGATTCGTATAGAAGTTGGTTCCAGCTTTTGCATGACATTAAATCACCAGTGGACCAGTTGTTACGAAAATCAGCTTTCGTGTTTCGAGATATTATATTTCTTGAGCTGGCGATATTTCAGCGTTTCCATGATCTTGGAAAGAAGGGACGTATGTACAATGGGTCTGTAGGAGGAGAGAGGAAAAGATTCACATTTTTTAGGGACGGGCTGGACAAATGCTATTTTCCATCTGCTCGGAAAGAGTCCTAAAGTGTAGGATTGATGAAAAAGCTTTAGCAGTGGTTTTGCCAGCGAGGAAGAACACATCTTCAAAAGAAGGGGGATATACCATCTGGACCAGCGGATTTGTAAATATTACGATCTTTAAATACTCTTGCTACTAGACGAATGCGAAAGCGGATTCGTCCCATTAAAGATTCGACGCGGAGACAAAGCACAATCTATGGAAAATTGATGTATACTTTTGTTCCAGTTATCGATGAGACGTGCCATCAAATCAGCAATGGTTCTGCTGCTACGAAAACAGTATTGGCGATCATTGAGAAGTTTTCGTGTGTAGAGATATTTCATGAGCTGACGATTTATCAGCGTTTCCATGACCTTGGAAAGAAGGGACGTAAGTGGAGAGAGAAGAAGATTTGCCTTTTTTTGGGACTGGCTAGACAAACGTGGTTTTCCATCTGCTCTTCCTAAAGAGTCCTAAAAGGTAGGATTGATGAAAAAGCTTATGCGGTGGTTTTGTCAGCGTGGAAGAATACCTCTTCAGAAGAAGGGAGATATACAATCTGGACCAGGGCATTTATGTATGTTGAGATCTTTATGTACTCTTGCTACTACACGGACCGTATAACCATTCCACAAGCCACATTTGTGATGTGAAAATGTTCTCTTATAAAGTGCAAACGGTTCACCAATTGCTGCCCGCTGACGTCAAGTGAGGGTTGGCACCACCGAAACCGCTACAGACAGACGTTGAACGAGGTGTTTTTTTTTTGCATCAAGCTGCTGAATTTAGTCTTGAGCATTGTTCTTTCCAGCAGAATGGAGCAACTGTTCAGACAGCTCGGGCAACGATGAAAAATTTGGACACACAAATTTCTAGGCCGTGTGATCTCCCGGTTTGGCGATTTAAACTGGCCGGCCGTACCTCCATATTTGAAGGCGCCAGACTACTTTTTTGGGGCTTTTTGAAATCTCTCGTTTACCATAACAAACTACAAACATTGCAAGTTTTGAAAGCCAACATTGAAAAAGAAACCACTTTGTATTTCTTCCAACCCATTCTTCTAATCTCGACTTCGGACAATCTTTCCTTGAAGATCTACCTGATTTGCCCAGCAGAAAGTTTGTCCATTATTGGTTTCTAAATGCATTGACTTCGACGAATGCGCGTACTTATTATTAGATTACATTGTATTATACCTCCTAACATCCGCAACATTTTCATTACTGACGCTGTCATTTTTCCTTTGGGCAACTTTGCCAACCCCCACTAAATCTATATGAGGCATCGTCATAGCTGCTTGGTGGTTAACAACGGAACCTAAGTATTAAAGTTTTTCGCACTTTTGGCACGGGACTACTTCTAAATAGATATCAGGAGTTGGGATTGGTGCTTCGTGAAGACGGCAATGGTAATATTCGGTCTTAGTGTCAACGATTCGTAAGCCGTTATCTTTCAGCGTTCTTCTTCACTTATTGAAAATTGAATAAAGTAATGTCATATCGTTGCTTACAATAGTGCTATCATCGGCGAAAAGAAGAAAGGCTTTTCCGGACTCGTTAATGTGCCGTTTCAGTAGTAAATCTAGCACGATGTTAAAAAGCAATGGACTTTGTACTCCAATTTTGAGTTTAAATTCTCCGATTATTCCCGCTTTTCTTTCCTTTTAGCATATTCGAACATATCACATATAGTTTTCTGAGATCGTAGCGCTATTCACATAATTTTTGCATTTTTGTAGATTTTATTACTTATATACTATACATTTTTATTTATATCGAGACGGCCTATCGGAACACCAAGTAGAGTTTTTTTCTTTTAAGTTGTTCCCCATACTTGTGCTCTTTGTTCTTTTTTCTCGGAAGTTTGAAGCCATTCTTGCAAATATAGGTCCCAGGTCAGGCCTTTTGATTTTTTAAGTTTAACAATCTGTCCACAAAAGTGGTTAGTGACAATGAAGTACTTCACTCAAGACTACTTTAGAATCATTTACTGGCCGCTTCGCGTTATTCCTGCATTGATGGTAATCTAACTGGGTTTAGTGTCCACAGCTGTAATATGTCCAGCTCTTTATTTATAATTATCGTATTTTGTACAGTAAGACCATGAAACTTACATGAGTACAGTCTTTTGTCTTTGGTTTTTAAAATGGCTTTCTCTTTGAAGATCCTTTTAAATCTGTGTTGGTGAAAAGCATTTCCTCCCTTGATATCTCATTTAGAAGCTAACCAAAATCGCGTCAAAACATTTTCTATTCTGATTGCTCACTGCCTACTTGTGTGGAGCAGGCGCTTAGAATATTCCAAGATTTGTGTTCAGTTATGAGTCTATCGATAATTTTTTACACGCTTGTGATCTTATCTAGGACGACAACTTAAGCTTTATTTTCTTCCCTTCCGAAATATTGCAACTTTTGCCCGTCATTTAATTATTTGGCCGGTTGCAGTTTACAATTTATAGTTTATTTCTGAAATGGATTGTATTGCTTGCGCCCGAAAATCTTCGAGGTCGGCTGCGTAGTGCAGAAGAAGTTTCTGATCGGGTAGTATATTCACATACGTTCTCTTCATTAATGCCGTTTGAATACATGAATGTACGAGTATGTATGAATATTCTTATTTTCTTTTGCCGTATCGGCAGACTCTAGACGTGGGAATCCATCACAATCAATCAAAAAGCTGTCTCTGAGCTACATATAGCTTCGAGTATATATAACTGCATCTAACATATAGTTGTATATAACTTTTCCCATTTTAGTCTTCTTTTACGACAAACAGAGGAACGAAAGCGAAATCTCCATGAGTATAGGCATTTGCTGACTGCAAACAGACAAAACATATTTCCAGTTTGTTATTTTTACTCCGGTAGGTTTTCGATCTTCGCCTTTCATCGCTCATCTAGAATAAAGGCGATCCTTTTTCTTGCAAGAAACAAAGGGGAATAATGTCGTTTATAAAATTCTTTTTTACTTTCGCTTGTTAGTGTGGGGTGTGTTGCAAAACTCAAAAAAAAATCCATTTTCTATTTGACCTCCTGTTATCTTCTTGGCAACTTCTGGATTCAGGCCTAACGACTTAAGGTCATCATTGGTAAAAGTTTTACCATTCAAATAGTTTTGCAAATTTTGAAATAAATGAAAATCCTATGGCTGTATTGTGGATGTGACATCACGTCTTAACTAAGGTTCAACAATTTGTCACGAGTTACCAAAAATGTGTGTGGTTTAGGGTTGTCGCGTTGAAACAGCTGTATGATGATCTGATTCAATTATGACTTTGACTTGGTCATCATTAGCTTCAGTTGGTCTACCAGAACGTTGGCCAACTTTGAGTGAAAAGTTTCCAGAAAGGAATTTCTTAAACCAATTTGGAAATAAAATACCACTGTACTAACAGGTTTAAGCGAAATTAAGTTCGATTTATTTCTAAAGTAAATTTAAAGTGATTGCTATCAAATGTCGAAAGGACATTACAAAGCATTACATTGACAAAAGCGAGAATTAACAAACGCAATCTACTTGTAAAAACCTAAATAACTCTCTTGCCAACCCAATACTTTGGATAGTATGATGTTTCGAAAAGCCCTGATCCTCTCAGTGCCACTCTAGGGCAACTAAGCTGAAAAGTAAAACTGGTTTTGAAGTAGGTACATCAAATGAAAAATACTCAGTCGCATCAGAGATTTCACAGAGGAGGAAGACAATTTGTAACCATAAATTCCATGCTCTATCCTAAGACGTGGATTGAGCGCAGAAAAGCTAATATGTACCATATACCGAAATAATCATTTGTTGTGAAACGTAATGATTTAATTTTGCCTTCGCCCTGTAGCCTGTCAGAAGTGGGATTCAATTTATGGTGTATAAAAAAAGTGTTTGTGCTTTTGCAGTAAGTAATATGAGTTTAACGAAAGAATTTCAGTGCAGACGGAGGAAATTATTATACTGTGAATGCTGAAAGCTATCGGGAACAAAGTTAAGATCCAAATACATTCACTGTCGACGGAGATGAAGAAGCGCAAGTTAGTGCACGGTTGTGGTGATGCAACTATTTTTACAAAAGATTGCACAAATAGTTAACGAACGAAAGAAATTTAAAAATGGGAAACAAGTCTTAAAAGTTCAGCTTGATGGACAGGCAAAAAATTCGAAAAAGATTATGAAAAACTTTACGAAATTAAAAAAAGAAAAATTGATGAACTGTGCGAAATCAGGCACCGAGTCGACCACCGACGAATGAACACGCTGATCGGTGAAGTCGTAAGTTCTCCCACTTCCCGTGTGTTATACAAACAAAAACCGGGCCGCGTAAAGCACCTCAGAACAGACAAAACAAAAGCACCATGCACGTGTACAAAAAGAAAACCAAAAACAAATTTGTGCAGTGCAGTGTAAAAGGAAAGAATGATTACACGGTGCGGGTATCCCACCTCCCCCGCACCTGACCAAAGTACAATTGCTTGCACTCAATTACTGCGGTTGATGTATTTGTCATACGGGACGGGTAGTAAGTGCATAACACTTACAACAACTTGATTCGGTAAAGCAATATCAGAATTTTCACTTCGCAGACTTGCATAACATTGTCTGTGCTTATGTCTGTCTTTTGTAATGACTCGGGAATTTTGAGTGTAAATATCAAATATTCTACCTATGCCCACGTATGCAAATATAGGCCAACTATTGTTGTACTTGAAACACAGGTAGATCCCCGGCCATACTCCTCAGATTACTCTGATCTGAAGCTATTGATGCCATTACATCACAGCGGTTTCGCCATATATATACATAGTCATGTAGTTTACCATATTCCATCACAATATAATCCATGTCCCAATACGGAATTGAATTTCATGTGGATAAAATACCATCTCCGTAAGTAAATTATCCACTATTGCTTTATTTACAGAAGCCCCAAACTGGACTGCAATTCGACCTTTAACGAATTTGATGCGCTCTCTGACTCCATTCAATGAATTATATCCCTGTATCCTCACACTGAAATCTTTATTACGGGCAATTTCAATATACATAATTCCGGGTGGCATCGACATTCTGGACAGACAAAGCCCGAAGGACGGTGTGTTGAGATCTTCGCTGTGGAAAACAACTTAACGCAGCTTGTAAATGACACCACGCGAATACCAGACGTTGGTAGTCATACCGTCAACACCCTTGACTTGATTTTAACTTCTCACCCTGATAAGTACACCGTTGATGTGCTCTCCCATCTAAGCTCGTCGGACAATTGCGTCATATCAGCTAATTTCTCGAACAACGACCATAGTTAGAAAAAAGATTTCAAAAGAACTACAAGAAAGGCAATTAGAGTGGACTTAGCAGCATTTTACGAATTTTAACTGGTCATTATGTTTCCTCGATAACGACTTGGATGCCGCTGCTGATATGACCACACAAACTATTCTTTTTGGAAAGAGATACTCTACTTCTCATCGGATGAAGAGTATCAAACCAAAAGAAAAGGTGTGGTACGACTTGAGCTGTAAACAGGTTATTAAAAACTGAAATGTTTTTTCCGGTTCTACAACTCCGAATCTGTAGGTTCCGAAAAAAATTTAAACGTGCCAGAAACAAATGTAATTCAAAACGATCAAAAACTGAGTTAAAAAGTAATACATTGCATTCTCCCAAATGTAGTAAAACTTGTTGATCGTTCGTAAAAAATATTAGAAATACTGACTTATCCTCCATCCCAATGCGCATTTAAAATGACATTCCTGCAGTCAGCTCTTTAGACAAGGCCAATCTGTTTGCTGCACACCAGCTCAAGACTTCCAGATTGTGCTTTGTCTCCGCGTCGAATGTTTAATAGGACGAATGCACTTTTGAATTCATGTAGTAGCAAGAATACTTAAAGATCTCAATATACATAAATCCGCTGGTACAGATAGTATATCTCCCCTTCTTTTGAAGGGGTGTTCTTCCTCGCTGGCAAAACCACTGCGTAAGCTTTTTCATCAATCCTACTCTTTAGGACTCTTCCCGAGCAGATGGGAAACAGCATTTGTCCAGCCCGTCCCTAAAAAAGGCGAATCATCTTCTCTCTCCTCCTACAGACCCATTGAACTTACGTCCCTTCTTTCCAAAGTCATGGAAACGCTGATAAATCGTCAGCTCATGAAATATCTTGAAACACGAAAACTTTTCAATGACCGACACTATGGTTTTCGTAGCAACAGGTCCACTGGTGATTTGATGGCATGTCTTACCGAAAAGTGGAACCAAAGCGTACATCAATCTGGCGAGAGCAAGATAGTTGCACTTGATATTTCTAAGGCATTTGACAGAGTTTGCCATCAAGCTCTTTTGTCGAAAATGCGTGCATTTGGGATCGACGACTCTCTTCTTCATTGGATTAGAAATTACCTTTCGGAACGTTCAATTCAAGTCTGATATTGACAAAATAAATGCTGGTGTGCCCCTGGGCTCTGTTCTGTCTCCGACACTCTTTCTAATTTTCATTAATGATCTCTTGTCTGCTACTTCTAATCCAATTCTTCCGTTGCTGATGACAGTACTCTCTGCTTTTCATATTCGTCTAGCTATGAATGCTCATCAGTATACCCTCAAGCCCATTTTCGGACGTATGCTAAAATATCGTGATTCTTAAGCCTTACTACTCGCTTATGGAATGCTCTGCCGAACTCTCTATTTGTTAGTCATTAAGACTCCCTAAGTTTCTTTCGCCCGCTCTGTGTGCACACTTTTTAAGTGTACTAATAACTCCTTGACCGTGCGCTAAAAATGTATATAAAAAAAAAACTTAAAAAAAATATAGTTTGTCAATAACACGAGAAGGGACGAAGTAAATGGTCAAGACATATGGTGAACATAGGTGGAAAAAACAGTCTGAGATGGCTGCATTAGAAAAATTACTTGGACATTCAGGACTCACTGGAAAAGTTGGTTGGGAAAATTCCGCCTTTTCAAAACCTTGAAGGCACCTAATTATGATGCTGAGCTTATCCTATTTTGTCAATAGAATACGCGCACCATGCAGTGAATTTTAAAATTTCTTTGTGTTGTTAAAAAATATTTACCCAATTGAAAGAAAAGAGGACGATGTTGTTGGTTATGTTCTTTTCACAAAGTATTTAAAATGTCAGCTGAATATATTTTTTTGAACGTGCGGTTAAATTGTCAGTTGCTGCAGGTGACTTTTTAATTAATTCTTATTTATAATTGTAATCGAAGTACTTTAAGGGTGTAGTATAATGAATTACAATATAAGATGGGAAAACAGAAAAACAAAGAAAAAAAAAACTGGTAACATACGTGACAGTCAAAATTACGAAAATTGGCGATAAAGGAGAAGCAAATGAGTTAAACGATATATGTGTGTCCCTTTGGCTGTCACGTACAGATGGTTTAGTATTTGTTTTGTTTTTCTGGAATTGCTTTAATTGAGTTTCAATTGGGATAAATGCTTTTCTCATTTTGCCATGGAATGCTTTGTATGCCAATCTCATTAAATATTTATAGATGGGCAATAAAAAAAAACGCAAGAAGCTATGTGATGAGCAATTATGAAGAAAAGTGTTTCATTCCAATTGAGTGTTTTTTTTATGAGCGTAGCAATTTCTTTGTATTGATACCTAGTCGATGATATAAATTTTTATAAATACTCGTATATATAAATTTTTGTGTACCAAAAAAATAATAATAAAATCAGTCTCAATAAAAACAGTGCATTTTATCCATGCTGCTCGTAAGAAGAAAAAATTGTCAACTTTCATTGTAATCATCTTTTAAATTCGATTCCCAATATCATGGAAAGGCCTATGTCACTTTACAATCCATTAGGCAAATACACTAAATATTTCCCGATGAATATTTCTATTAAACAGACTTGGAGACTCCTCATTTTGTTTCGATAAAGAAAGGGAATGCAGATATGGGTAATTAGGGTCTTATACAGTCCCTAATGTCCGTAATAATTCGTTACTGTCTTTGCTGAAAGATGGATCGCTAATTTAGTGTTATTCTACATTTGAGTTCTGATGAAATATCGTCTTCAGTGAACCGCGAAAAATAAAGCCTCGCAATATCTCAAAGTTATGGCTACCGATTGTGGGCCAATGTTAAATTCATTCATGCTGGGTACAGTTTTGTATTTGCTCCCTTCTAAACGCATTTTGTGCGTTTATTATACTTCCATGCATACCAACAGACCATTAGGCTCGACCAGTTATGTCACGGTATACAACTAAGTTTATTGACATTTAAAGGACTGTACTATGTACGTTGGCTTTATTTACTTTGTTTTTCTCACACCATATTTTTATTTAGGAAGTGAGAGTTAGAAGACGTAAATCTCTCGTAGATTAAGCTGACAGATAAGCAACATTATTGGCATTCCATCCGCTAATCCCGCCACTTGGATGTCATCCAGCAATTTTCATCCACTTCGCGGTTTTACCATCAGCTATTACATAAAGTTGTTGACTATGTTACTATTTCCACCTCGGATGACATTCAGGACCGGTGAGCGCCCCTTTTGGTCTGGCGAATTTTTTTCATAACTGACGTTGACATTTTACATTCGAATTCCATAATATCTCCTGTGATGAAATAATCCTAACAATGATATTTTCCAAATGTCGTGCCTGCCTTGTTTATGTGCTAACGTGGTCATGTTGCCCTGCGAATCTATGGCAGTAGAAATAATGGCAAGCAGGTCATAGCCCAGCCATATTCACGCAGACGTTAGGTTATATAGAAATGTTTACCCGTGTACATGATTTATTCATTAAGCTCATGTGTGATGTAAACTGGTAAGTGCATCACCTGACATCTCCAATCCCTGCTGCCACTTCGTCATAGTTATGTATTATACAATAACTAAGGTCTTTGTCTCTATTCTCGTATGATAGCCACTATCCACCGCGATTTCAACAGGTATTATTCTCACAAATACAGTCCGCGAATTTAATTTATAGGGACTGTTTTTTTTTCTGGTTTTGTTCGTAGAAAAGTTGTGCAGAAAATATAAAATCATTATAGCTTAGTTAACATTATTCATTCCGACAAAAATGGTTTCTGACTATGAAATTTATTTATAGGCACAAGAAAAAAATAAATAAACTGAAATTTGTTCTTAGAAATACTAATCAGTATTTTGTGTGACCACCATTCAGTTGAATGACAGAAAATATCCAATTCGTCAAAGAATTTAAGAGGTTAGAAATAGTGTCACTGCTTATCAGGTCCCACGTGCTGTTTATTTCCCCTCGAAGTGTTCGAATATCCTGACTGACGCCTATTTTTATAAATAGATTTTCTATGCAATTTAGGTCAGTACATGTCGGTCAGCACATAATTGAATTGTCCTGTTGTCTAAACCATTCTTACGAATATCGAGAAATAAGAACTGCCGCGTTGTCCCGTTGAAAAGTAAAATTTCGATTACCAACAACGTCTTCTAAAAATGGAATAAAAGATGCATCCAGCATTCCGCAGACATTTTCGAATCCATTCTCGTTGGAACGAAACATAATTGGGCTTTTCTAAAGAAGGAAAATGCTCCCCATATTATCACGCTTCCTCCGTGAAAGTTCCGGCTCATTCTTGGTGGATTGTTCTGTCGTAAGTCATGCAAGTAATAGCTAAAACTATCCGGTCCATCCAGGTTAAGTTTTTTTTCGTCAGAAGAAATAACGGTGTTCCATTTTCGTCCCAATCCATATGATCTCTGGCAAATGTTAGTCGAACCGTCTTATAATTGGTCTTCAAGGGAGGCGCTTTCAGTTTCTATTATAAATCACATTTGGAGCACTTGAAAACACTTGTTGAACTCGGCGTTTTGTTATTGGCAAATAGAGATGAGAAACAATTTGGCCAGCGATCATTTGGTTTTGGGTTGCTTCAACGACAATTCAATTTTTTCCCCGTCAAGTTATTTTGCTCCAGCCGTTTCGACCACCATTCATTCCATAAGAATCGCTTTTTTTTAAAGTTTCTTATTAGTCTTTCAGTTCAATTGAACTCTTGGAAACATTAAGCGTTTTTAAACTGGTATTGTAACTTTTTCTTCCTCTGCTAAGTATTAGATGGGCAACTAAGTTTTGTTTGTTAATAGATGGCTCCAGCAGTAAGTTCTGGCCGATTTTGACATATCCAAAACGCCATGAATCAAGCTTAGATATAGTAAACAATCCGTTTTGACACATTAGTGATTTTGTTTTGGCGTCATATACTTTTGGTTGTGTGAAAATATCTGATTTTGTGTCAAATAATCGTCATTTGGTGGGAGTGTTGATTTTCTTCTTTCATTCGAGAGCTCCAAAAAGTAAGTTTAAGGTGATAACGCGAAATAACGTGCCATAATTGGTTCCGTCGCTTCAAAGACGGTGATTTCGATGTTGACGACCGTCCGCTCGAAGGAAGGTCGAAACCCTTCGAAGACGCTGAATTGGAGGCATTGCTCGATGAAGATCCGTGCCAAATGCAAGAAGAGCTAACTTCAGCATTAGGAATTATCCGCCAAGCCATTTCCAAGCGATTGCATGCGTTGGAAATGATTCAAAAACAATTAGCTTGGGTTTCTTATGATTTGAAGGCAAGGGACGTTGAGCGTCGGTTTTTCGCCTGGGAACAACTGCTCCAGAGGCAAAAAAGGAAGGGTTTTCTTCATCGCATCGTGACGGGTGACGAAAAGTGGATTCATTACAGCAACTCAAAGAAAAGAAGTCATGGGGACTGCCCGGTCATGATTCTACGTCATTCGTTCGCCCGAATATTCACGCTGCGAAGGTTATGCTGTGTATTTCGTGGAACCAGGTTGGTGTTATTTATTATGAACTGTTGTTGTTGAACCTAACGAAACCATGACTTGGAAACGGTATCGACTTCGATTGATGCGATTAAGGCGAGCACTGCGCGAAAAACAGCCACAATACGAACGAAAAAGTGATTCTACAGCAAGACAATGCTCGAACTCACGTTGCCAAACCCGTTAAAATCTACCTGGAAACGCTCAAATGGGTAGTCCTTCCCCACCTACCATATTGCCCAGATATTGCGCCGTCCGATTATTACGTGTTCCGTTCGATAGCACATGGGCTGGCTGATCAGAAGCTCCGCTCATGTGAAGACATTATAAAATGGCTTGATTCGTGGAAAGCCTCAAAAGATAAACACTTTTAACGTAATGGTATTCGAGCTCTCCCAGAAAGATGGGAACATTTTGTAGCTAGCGATGGTCAATATTTTGAATGGTTGATTTGTAACCATTTTTTCACAATAAAGTATTTGTATCAAAAAAAAAAAAAAAAACGCTTTCCTTTCCCATTCTGTTTTTATTGAATTCTGACTCAAAAATAATTTCCAAAATATTTCTTTTACTCAAAAAAAAGTCATCTTCAACTTACACTCTTGACCTCGAACAGGAATCAACTAATTTAATGGAAAAACTTTGTGCGTAAAACTGAATTTCGCTATTCAACGAGCTGTCAGATTCTCTGTCTTCGAATTTTTTGCCACGCGCTGCCGGCCTTCTGGCAGTGCAGAGGAGCTATCGGCAAGACATGGGGTCTCTCACCGTGAAGGGTCTACACCAGACCTCAAAGACTTCAAAGAACGGTTAATCTCGGATGCGTAGGGGCTTTCCCCAGCACTCCTGGCTCCGCTCTAGAGGTATTGATGATTCTTACTTCCCTTCATATTCATATCATGGGCTGCACTCTCAAAGCCATCTTCCGTTTAGAAACAAGTGGTCTTTGGTACAACACGCACTGGAGCTTATGACTCTAGTCTTATGGACATGTCGTCCGATGCAATGAAACCAGAAAACTTGTTTCGAAAAAAATATGAAATCGATTTTCCTTGTGTTCATGACTCAAGTTTCCGAAAGAATTTGAGCCAGGAAAGGAAGACAGTAGGGTTTTCACGGACGGCTCCAAAGCCAATATTGGATGTGGTGCTGGTGTTTTTCTGGAGGCCGACAAACGTTAGAATTCACTTCACATAGAATAGTTTGCATTTGCCTTCCAAGCAGAGATTTACGCAATCCTGATGACAGCGAACTATATTGGGGACAACCGGTGGAGGGGACGAAGCATATGCATTTATAGCGACAGCCAATCTGCCTTTAGATCTTTGCTGAACCTTCTTACGATTTCCAAATTAGTTCAATAATGCAAGAGATCCCTAACGCAATCGGAGGGCTAAATTCAATGATCCTTGTGTGGGTTTCAAGTCACAATGGGATCACCGGAAATGAAATCACCGATGAACTTGCCAGGTAAAGTTCAGATGAGAGTTTTCCAGGACCCGAAGACTTCCATTGACAGTTGGGGATCGTATGAGCACAACTGCAAATGGTATAACTACCCAGGCTGCGGTCAGACCAAAAGAAAGCTTCCCAAGATCTCTAGGAAGTCAGCCCCTTTCTGATGTCCCTCAGCAGGAAAGACTGGAAGCTGCTTACTGGCGTCGTGACAGGCCATGACAAAACATGGTGATGTTTGCTGTGAGAAAGATGACGACAGCGCAGAGCACTATTTCTGTGAATGTCCGGCTTACACTTGCATAAGGCTGCAGGTACTCGGCGCGGACGTGATGGGTGCTCGTACTGTAGACACCATATCACTGAAGCGCTTACTCATCTTTCTTCGCACGACTGAAAGATTTCATTAAAAGGAACTTTCAAAGAATACAATGAGCTAGTTATTTGTCTAAGTGCTCTGTTTCGATAGAAAAAAGATAATATTCAGTGAGATCGAAAGTCTGTAGACGAGGAATTGAATAAGATTATTGTCAAATTTCTTTCGAAAAATTGCGGGCAGACTATCGGGACCAGGAGAAAAAATGATGTTTAAGCTTAATTTTGTCTAGTAGCTGTGATGGTGTTATACATATAAATAAACATAAGAGATGTCTGAGTATAGTTACTCAAGTAACCGAAGTATTCCGGACCCAGGTTTTCAGTGTGGTAAAGAAATTAGCGAAATAATTGGCCAAAGTTGTAGGATGGGACGATGGTATATTGGAGAATTTGAGAAAAGACGTTACAAACGAATTGTTTAACGTCAGAAATGAGTGTAGATTACATTTGGCTGAGATATCTGTTATATCGAATATCACAGAGTTGGGAGAAGTTGTAGTGAGTTTGTAGGCAATTGCGGTTGTCAAATTCAGAACCAATTTTAATGTACACGTGACATAACTTATTTGTCTTCCTGCGAGGTGCGCTTAGTTCTTTATTATACGACGGAGGAGATGATGAAGGATTTCTCTTTCGTTGGCAAGCCACCACTCGCGTTATGCAGTGGAGGATCTTTTCGTAGAAGATTTCATTTCATTTCATTTAATTTATTTGTTAAATTGCTTACAATAAGAATGACTTTTAAATTGCAGTCTAGACATAATAATAGATGTACATTGCACATAATAGTATTAATTAATATGTTACAGGAGATCTATTAAGTTGATTTTATCTACAAAATTTTAAAACTAATAATAAATTAATTCAAAATAAGAGCTTATACAATACTTATACATCAATTTCCAATGGACTGTCATTTTTTTAAGAGAATACTGAAAACAATAGATGCCTTTAATTTTCCTTATGCTAATTGGCAATGATTAACAGAGCCGAATGGAGGAAACAAAAAACTGACGTTCGGAAATCAGACAAGCGTAACCTGTATTCATGAGAATACATGATCTATTTGACTGAGGGAGGATTAACTTGTTATAAAAATACCTGCTCAGGTTTTTTTTGTTTGAATAAGTTTGTGTATAAAGCATAACGTTTCATATTTAAGCAAGTTATCGAAAGTGCAACCGCTAATTTGTTTCGTATATAAAGAGGTATGATCATATACAATGTTAAGTTTTCTTCTAGAATTATAATCCGGACAGCAGAGTATCTCAGAGCAATAAAGTAAGAGCTTCAGCCTTGTAGGGATGAAGTGCTGAGTAACCTATAAGGCACGAGGTCCCCAATACACCTTACCGATAGCAGCATTTATATGGGTTTACCAAGTTAAGGTCATATGGAATATCAAGGGCAGATTTTTAACAAAGTCGACATATTACATCGGGTTTTCTGATAGTTGAATCGGAAGGAGATGAGATATGTACAACTTGTTTCTGCTTATTACAATATCCGTAGACTTCAGGGCATTTGGGCGTAAGTTATTGTTAGACAATCAATCTGAGATTCGTTGAAGATCTTCATTCATCAAGATGATGCCTTCGTTCCTCGACTCAAGCGGACGGCTTATATATGCCTGGGTGTAATTACATGGAGGGAAAAAAGTATGGGTCCAAGGATCGAACCTTGTGGTACTCCGTACTTCATTGGCAGATAAAACGAAGACTGCCCACCAAGTAAAACTATTTGCTGCCACCCTTCTAGGTAGGTCAGAATGAGCCACGTAGCAGACATTGAGAAATTTATTTTTTTCCGTAGTTTTGAACAAATATAATGATCTAGATTTTCGAATACTTTAGATAGGTCGAGAAGGACTAAAACAGTTATTTGATTTGCATCCATTTTCTTCTGATTTCCTCAAGAAGTGACAAAAAAGCGGTCTTGCAACTATGATTGGGGCGAAAGCCATATTGGCTTGCAAAAATTAGATTGTTAACTGAGAGATATTTTTGCAATTGCAGTGTTTTTTTTTTCGAATATTTTGGTAAGGAATGGGAGGATCGAAATTGATCTATATTCCTTCTATTATCTATTCTTGGGAATCGCGATGACTTTAGCCTCCTTCCACCTTTTTAGTAAACAGAAAGTTGTTATTATTGTATTAAATATGTGCTGTGTGTTATTAACGAAAGTATATATGGAAGTAGAAGTCTAATAAATATTCGTCAACTCTCATACCATTAGACTTGATCGAAAGTGCTTCCAGAACATCTTCCTGCCGTATTCCATTAAATTAAAGTATGAACGTTCGATGTCAACTGGTGTCTGATCGAGGTGTCTGAGGAGATTGCTTCGAGTTAAAAGAGTTCGGCTTTTTTAAGCCGATCTCACGAATTATTTGCCACATTTATTTATTTATTTATTGTTATATTCATTGTACATATGCGATGTAAATTATACATCTTTTAAAGTGCACATGCTTATATTATATTTCGGAGTTACACAAATTTTAAATAAATATAAAACTTATAAAGGAAATTCAGTTTTAAAAAGTTAAATGAAATAAAGATAAAAAAAAATTATAATAATAAAAAAACAATAAATGCAGGAATTAGGAGTTAGCAGGTTGTGTTGCTTATAAGTTTAATATTGAGGGGAAGTTGGTTCCAAAGTTGAACGGCATGAACAAAAAATTGCCTTGAGGTCACAAGGTACTTATATCTGGGTAGAAATATTTCTAATGTCCGATTACTTCTTACAAACTTGATATGGTCAAAAAGATATTTTGGTTCTTTAGATTGTATTACTTTTTTTAATAATAACAAGGTTCGATATTTCAAAAGATTTGATAAGGAGCAGCCTGCTATTTATTTAGAGTAGTTGGAAATGTGGTCGTATCTTTTCAGAACAAATATATATCTTGCGCAGCTGTTATATGCAACAGTAAGTTTTCTCTTGGACTCAAAGTTCATATTCATGGATTTGCCATTTTGATGTGAAAGGCATTACTTTCTTATAACTTATTTGCGTGATTCAAAAGTGAGCGGCATCCGCCCTTTTTTGGGAAAACGTCATTATTGCATTAGGAAAAGTATATCGAAAGTCTATCTCTCGCAATTGAGAAGTCGTATTAATGTGCCGATATTACAGAAATGAAAAGGGTTTAATTTTAATTATAACGGCGTACATAGTTTTTGAGGCAGTGAGCGATATGTCTAAATTCGTCAATTTTAGGGTGTACAATTTGTGAATTTATATTAAATGAAATGATTTTCGCGACGGTATCAAAAGAGGTGTTTTTATCGTTTGTGGAAGTTAGTTTCTGAGAGGTTGATGGAATTGTCTAATTTAAAAAGAAGCAATTCACACTCATGTGCAACATTGTTTATAGCATCAGATGTAAAGATCAGGTCTAGTTGTCTACACACGTTGTTAGAAATACCATTTATTTGAAAAGCCCTCCAACTGAGGCATAGGAGATGAGGGAGATTAAAATTATCAAGAGCTATGATATTGCCACAGGGGTCAACAATATCAAAAAGGGAATGAAATACATTGGTAGCAAGAGAGTATTCTGCTCTTGGAGACATTAACTTTAACACCAATAAATTTAAATTCAGCTCTTTCAAATTTTTTACGAGCTGATCGTTAAAAACGATCGTGAATCTCCAGAATCATCATTCTCACGGCCGTCAGCTACGTTTACAAGGGACATGGGAAGTGTATGAGGAGAGGTCGTTAGCAACATTTGCGTGGGAGATGTAGAGGTTTTTATAAAAATTCGCGAAAATTTCTCGAAGTTCTATAGGGTCGGTGGGTAGTTCTTTTTATTGAATTGGAACCATAATATTTGTTCGAGTTGTGCCATCGATTCAGATAGAATCGGTCTTATTATGCAAATAAGCGGGGTGCATTCGAACTTTGTGGTAAATTGCTACGGTCTATTAAATGGGTTCCCCCGTGTGAAGGAACATTTTTATGGCCACTTGTTTTGTGAAACTCCGCATCGCAGATTGATTCTAAGTTAAACTTTTCATAGTTTCAACCGTACTTGAAACTTTAAACTGTTTCTCTCAAAACTGTGTTTTGCAAACTTTCTTCCATCATATCTCAAGAACGGTTTGACCGATGCACTTGAAATTTATAGGGTAAACTCAGAACATCCTAAAATTCTGATTATTTCTATTTTTTTCGTATCAAATTTGAAACGATGCATTTAGGCTTATAGATTAAAACGCCTATTTTTTTTCTTTCTGATAAGCCAATCAGACGAAATAGTAGGGGAAGGGAAGTTAATGTCCTTTTTTTTCGAGGGGATGTTTTCGGAGTGGTATAACTTACGTTCTAATGAAGATGTTTACTTGAAATTTGTTTTAAATACTCTTGAAGTAGTGATAGATAAATGATAAAAAACCCTAAGTACTATCTTTTCATACGACGTCAAAAAAATTTCCAAAAAATGCTTAAGCGGGAAAGGACATAGCGGCCGTCGTCACACATATCGGCTTATTGCTTAGTAAGCTTGGCTTATTCTCTTGTAGTTTACTTTTCTTAGCTTCAATTTGCCAAGTTGAATGACTTCTGGGGAGTGGTTGCAAAAAAGCTACTCGTATTTAGTTGGAATGTTAAGTTGTTGAACAGTTAACAGCTGTTAAGCAGTTGAAAAAAGCAACTTTAAATAATAGGTGAAGATGCTTTATTCATAAGATTTATTTAACTTATTTTCCTATAAACTATCGCCCATTTAACACATGTAATGAGATAGATCATAATTATAAGAGTTTTGACTCTTGTAAATCCTACATCCCTTGATGATATCAATAGCATTCTATATTGCTTATCAAAGTCTTTCAGATTAATTATAGTAAAACAAATTACGAAGCGCCTGCTTCAGATCTAAGCAAATATGCTCTACAGCCATAAGACAAGATTTTGACTAGGGGCTATGTTTCATTTCTTTGCAAGATTTTCTGAAAGATTTCAATTCTGTGTTGCAAGCTTAAGAACAATTTTCGCTTCAGTGAAAGGGCAGTAAAACTGCATAATTGTTTTCTCTCTGGTTGTCTTAGCATGACTACATTACTCATCCTTAACGGAGTTCAAACAATGTATGCCACAGGGATCAATACTGGGACTGATTCTTTTAATTTCAGCTTTCTTTCTCTAGCAACTCTGATATCTAAGAACAAAATTAAGTCTAAATCTTTTATTTGATTTGCGTCTTAGTAAGAAAATTAAAGCTCTAGAGCTAGCAAACAGACTTAGATATAATACAAATAAAAATCTGTCTGGATACAATTACACCAACGTGGTTGTTAGTTAAATCCATTGTTATATCCTTTCATGAGTTATGGTTTAGTGCTTATTTCACTCATAACGTATTCTGAGACTGTATGATATACGAGTATATATTCGTATATTGTAGTGGTAGGTGTAAAAATAAGTTTACGCCGTTATTTTATCAAAAAATGGGCATTTATTGTGAAAAAAATACAATGTACAGGTATTTTATTCAAAGTATTGTCCAGCACTAGCCACTAGTTTTTCCCATATTCATTACATCGGTTTGTGCATTAAAATACATATAATCTTTTATAGTACCTAGGCGAATAATGCAGTATTTAAAACGTTATTAAATTTGTAAGACTACATTATACATTATAATATTATCCCTAATCTAGAAGAAAATGGAGGTAAAAGTGAGTTACTTTCACAAAGAAAAAGGAGGACATAGAAAAGAAAAGAAAGGATAGAAGAAAGTTTAGTTTTATGTGGTTGGTGAAGAAAAATTAATAAGATTTGCACTTTAAAATCCTTAGGATTAGAGATAGATTTGATTCGCAGGGGTAGATAATTCCAAAGTCTGACAGTTTCACCGGTAAGGAATAATATTCTTGAGGAACGAGTAAAACTTAATTTATTGAACAGATATGATAGAATTAGTTATTAATGATTTTGTGTAGAAATATGCATTTCCTAACATTAATACATTCTTGCACTTACTATAGTAGGCTCGTTCAGTTAACAGAAATATGATAGTTTCTACGGAGACCATAAACATACCGTACTGCATCATTAAAATTAACTTGCAGTTTACGATGGGATAAAGATTTAAGATTACAATATACAACTTCGGCATATCTGATGAGAAATAGTTTTATAGCTCTATCACAAAGTCCTATGAAGTTTTGCAATTTTCAATAAAGAATTTATTGATTAACCGTATCGAAGGCCTTTGAAAAATCCAACAAACAGAAAAGAGTTACGTTGTTTCTATCAAAATCCTGCTTTATTTCCGCGAGCAAGTTAACCATAGCCATTGAGCAGTTGGATCTAAAACCAGACTTTCGTAGGTTTAGCAAATCATTACGAGGGATATATCTCATTAGTTGTTTTGCTATAATTTTCTGAAATATTTTATAGAGACAGGGTCTGAAACCAGAGAGAGAGAGAGAGAGATTGGATTTGGTTACTTTTTAATACAGTTTTTAAAAATTATGGAAATTAGAAAAAATTAGTGGCAGAATGAGTTTTACTAAACGTACGAGTATGTACTGTACGAGTATGTTCAGTACTCTTTTATGGAGTTTTAGTTCACAACATTTACGCAATCAATAACTTCGTTTTCAGTAACTATAACAAAATCTTCAATACTTTGTAATTAATTATTGTAATGTATCGACTTGTACTGAGTTAGCAGCTTGTGTGGAAGACCTTATCCAGGAAATAGCTGTTTAGTTCGTCTGGATATAAACTGTATTTTGAAGAGTTGTTGCAGCTACCAATCTTGCCCAAATTATTCCAAAGCTTATGGCAGGTAGTAAGGCACTAATCATGCCCAATTTCGAGCAACCTTATAAGAGGCCCAGTTGAGGTCAGTTTGTCGGTGTTCCATTTCTGGTTTGTACAATTTGGCTGACACAATACTCGTTTTGGCTATATAATGTACAGAGAATAGATTAAAAGCAAGCTACTTTCAAATTTGGGTCAGAAACAAGTCTATAGAGCTAATATCATTGATCGTTAAAGAGCAGTATTAGACAAACGAACATTGTACATACAGAAAAACAGGTCATGATCAGATACAATGTCACATGATAATTGATCAAATAAGAGGACTACTGATGGATCAGAGATAAACAAAAGATCTAGGAGACTGGGTATGCGGTCAGAGGCAAATTTTGTTTGGTATGTTTGGTATTGTTGTTAGATGCTCACAAAACAACATTTGGTGTTCGAGTCGCATAATTCTACTATTATGTATTTCATGTCCTTCTCACTACACTTACAGCATTGCATATCGGTGCTGATTTGCAGTAAATTTCAACTCCCTCACACATTGTGTCGGGTTTTGTATCATTTCGAAAAGTATCGTAATTAGGAATCTTGTAGACAAAGTCAAGAAGAGGCTTAAACCACGTTTCACTCACAAAAATACCTCGGCGGAAGAATGCTTCATCTTTTGATGACCCGAATTGAACTAATTTTTTGTGATAATCGGAAGGAGCAATGTCTGTTGAGTGTTTGCAAGTAGGTTTTACAATATGTGGCCGATCATCGTCATGCAGCAAAATAATTCTGTCGTGTCTGGGCGCGTTTTTTCTTGAGTGCTCGTACCAAGCTGATCGCACCAAACATACACAATGGGTTTTTGTCAATTTTGAAACATAGCCATATAATTCCAATGATTTCTTCTTCTTTGAGCCATCGTAGTGCATCCATTTTTCATCACCAGTGATAACACAATGCAAGATATTCTTCCATTTATACCTTGTATATCAAAAATCGGGGTGCAACGTTCCTCGGCTTCAGTTCATATGGAACCTAATTTCCTTGTTTTTGAATAATTCCCAATGCTTTTAAACGACGTGCAATTGCTTATTGAGTTACTCCCAGTATAAAGGCAGATCCTTGTTACGTTGTGTATGAATCTTCATCTAGTATTGTTTCCAATTCCTCGTCTCTGTACACTTTCAGCCTTCCGCTACACTCTTTGTCATCGGCTTATCACATAGCGTTTTACATATGACATTTTTGACCATAACTTACTGGTGCAGCCATATTTTGTAAAACGGCTGAAACTTATTTGTATGCCTGATAGTTTAGTGTAAATTAAAAATATCCTTAGATGATGCAGTGCACTATATCATTAGCATCCGAAAATATGAGCATACTAGTAACTCCGCGTATCCCACGGATTTACTAGGCTGTAATTTGTAGCAGTATATCGAAGCCACATACACAGTATGTGCAATACAAAGATGATCACGTCTTCTTGTATTTACAAACAATAGCTTATTTATAACTATTTCTGCCCGACTTACTTACTACAATCTCGGATGCTGGCTATCACGCGATCTATATTAGTGGTCTTGCAGCCCTTTGTCCATGTAGGTACGGCATGTTTTAAGGCTCTTCTCATATTTCGTTTTGAGAAACGTAATAGTTGTACCTATATGTAAATTCTAGTTTTTTTATAACCCGAGAATTGCAAGAATTGTTTATAATATCAGAGGTGACATCTTGATTCTGCAGCTTGTAAGAATTTCTATAAAGATAAATGCGCATCTAAATGAATTTTCGAAATGACGTGAGGTAAACACATACTCATGCATTCAAAACTGCCTTAAATCTTGATGGTTGTTAAGCGGTTTACGGCCTTAAATTTGATTACTGCAACCTGAATTTTGTTCTTGGTTTTTGGCTAACTGGAATTCTAATATCAAGTGCAACTATCTTGCTTTTGCCAGATTGATGTACGCTTTGGTTCCACTTTTCGGTGAGTCATGCCATCAAATCACCATTGGACCTGTGGCTACGCAAACCATACTGCCTATCATTAAAAAGTTTTCGTGTTTCGAGATATTTCCTAAACTGACGATTTATCAGCTTTTCCATGACCTTAGAAAGAAGGGACGTAAATGCAATGTGTCTGTACAAAGAGAGGGAAGACGAATCGCCTTTTTTAGGGCCAGCTGGACAGATGCTGTTTTCCATCTGCTCGGAAAGTGTCCTAAAGAGAGGTATTGATAAAAAAGCTTACGCAGTGGCTTTGCCAACGGGGAAGAACACCTCTTCAGAAGAAGGAGAGATGTACCATCTGGACCAGCGGATTTGTGGATATTAAGATCTTTCACTACTCGAGTGCGAAAGTGGATTCGTCCCATTGAAAATTCGACGCAGTCAAATGTAGGAGACAAAGCACAATCTGGTAGTGTTGAGCTGTTGAGCAGATTGGCCTTGTCCAAGAAGCTGACAAATAGAATGTCATTATAAATGAGCGCTGGAATGGAGGATGGGGCAGAATTTCTCAAGAACGACCAGCATTTTTACTACATTTGGGACATTTGGAAACATTACGACCAGTTAAAATTCCTACAGAAGCTATTAAGTTCGCTCCAATTAGCTTTCTCGTATTACCATACGGTTCTTTTAGGAGTCTCTTCTCTAACCGTGTTGTCGGTGTTCGAGAAATTAACTGATATATTGTAACACAATGGTCTGGCGAGCCTAGAGGGGAAAGCACATCAACAGTGTACTTATCATTGTACAAGTCCAGGGTGTTGGTGGTATGACTATCAACGTCTGGTATTCGCGTGGATTCATTTACAGGCTGGGTTAAGTTACATATTTTTCGCATAGAAGATCCCAACACACCGTCGTTTGGGTGTTGGCGGTCCAGAATGCCGAAGCCGCCCAGACTTGTGTATATTGGAATCCCCAGTAATCACGATTTCAGTATGAGGATACAGGGAGACAATTCTTTGTATCGAGTCTGACAGCGCATCAAACTCGTTAAAGGTCGAATTGCTATCCAATTTTGTAAATAAAGCTATAGTTGATAATTTGCTTACGGAGATGGAATTTTAACCACATGAAATTGAATTCCGGATAGGAACAGGGGCTACACCGTGGTGAAGTTTGGTTAGCTACATCACTACGCATGTAAATGCAGAGACCACGGTAAGAGAAGAATAATGGCACTAGTTCGTAGCCACGTGGCTTCAGATCAGAGTGATGTGAGAGCTGTGGGCGGAGATCTACCTGTGTTTTAGTAAACAACATAAACAACAATACAGCTGGTCTGTATTTACAGACGTGGACGTACGCAGAAAAGTGATTATTTTTCAGACCGCGTATATTGGTTGCATCCAGGTTGAATTCCCTAGTCATAGTCACAAACAAACACAAAAACCACAAATACCGACGATGCTAAGCAAGGTTGAAGTGGGAATTTTGATGTTGGTTTACGGAATCAAATTGCTCTAGGTGTCGCTATCCATCAGTTGTTACATACACTCAGTCACTACCCGTACCGTATGATAAATACACAACGGCAGTGACTGAGTGCAAGTAAAAGTACTTCGACCAGGAGTGGGAGAGTTGGGATACCCGCGCTGCGTAATATTTTCTTATTGCTTTCTACATTGCATAGCATAAATATATTTTTTTTTTCCCCGGGATGATTTGATTTTTATTTTTATTTTTGTTTTTTTTTTCCGAATGTGTGAACACACTTATTCAAAATTGAGTCACAACATTATCCTAAACTGAAATATTATTTAATGGTTGAACCTTTCGGCATCCATTGGTTAACCGTTCACTTATCCGGTGGTTACTGTGTGTTCTTTGAATATTGAGATAAGGAAATGGTGTGCTTACTATAATTGAGTTTCATGTCGGCTTAGGTCCGTTTCCAGGTACAAGGTCCAGAAAAGTTTCTTTTCCAACTGACATGTCAAATATGTATGAGGCTAATATTATCCTCTATATAGTAGTATACTGCTAATATTCATTGACCAAATTATCATTTTAAATATGTACTAACTCTGTTCCAAAAGGCCGCACTAATGAAATTAAGATACGAAACAATTTATCAAGCTTGGAAAAATGACAAAAGGAAAAATGACAAAACTAGCATCTGGCAAAACTTAAGGGTTAAGCGAAGCCACCATATTTTAAGATCTGTTCTACATTATTTGCTTTAAATATGCCTTGATATAGACACACATAAATTAATCCTTTGTGCATGAGAAGATATAATAGAAAATACGAGAAGATATTTCGACAGAGGCAAATGAATTCGAATAGAGATACTTACGCGGAAGTTGATTCATTCGTAATACTAAAACGTTGACTTTTGATGGTCGTGTTCTTAATATCGTCGCAATTCATAGACATACAATTATTCTGTACGCTTTGCACTAAAAAAAGTCATAAATTATCATTTTTCGTGTAGGAACCCCTAAGTAGGGTCTTCTATCAAGGGTTGCATTAGACATTGGACATCGTAACAGTCCACTTTATTCGAATATGATAGAAAATTATTTCCGGCAACAATCGTGTGTAGAACACATGCGGTTTCAGCAACAACATCATGTGAAATCTGTGCCAGCTATACAAATAAATGGAATTATTGCACACAAAATTGCACACATGGGGTGCTTTCGGTTGAATTTCGGACAAATAGGTTCATGAGAAAACGGATCAAAAAACCCACAGGCATCACCATATATGTAGAGGCGAAATTGAGAGCGTTTATATATAATTTGTAAATCCGCACCCAAGTATTGAGAGAAGTCATGTCTAAATGTACAGTCTCGTGGGAGAGGAGTGGGGATGGATCTACAAGTTTTCTGGATAAATTTGTTTTTGGAATCTGTTCTGTTTGCCAAATTGATGGTATCAAAAACAGCTAGATTTTTAGGAAATCAGCATTATTGCTGGTAATTGGCACGACAACAGCATTATATGTAAAAATGCCATGCAGGACATTAGTTGAACAGTGGTTGAGAAATTATTTTAAGTCTTCCTTGTTTCCCTGATCTTTCGATGAGATTAAAGTTTCAGAATATTAATTTGTCAGCATCGTATGAGCGATTGGAAAATCTCAGATTAAGTTAGAATACATCTACATGATAAATTGCTTGCTATTGTTTTTAGAGGTGGCCTTTGAGCAAACAATGATACTTATGCAAACAAGAAAATCAGCATCTGAAATAATGATTTTAATAACTGATGGGCCAACAATCCGGTGTGGATCAAGCCCTAATCTCTGAACGCATTGTTATTTCTATTGAAATTTGTAAGTGCAGAGTGATAAAAGTTTTCAGAAGCACTTTCAGTTTCGAAATTGTGCAAATCTCAAAAACAACTCTTTTTTCTATTTTTCGGAGTTTGACGTGTCAACTGAACCTTTAGCCCTTACTTTATGCAGGCAGAGTAAAATAAACGTTACCAGTTGCACTACTACGAGCACTTCACGAGCACTTGATTTCTCGACGAATGCCAGCATAAAGCAATGCAATAATTGCAATCTATAACGGCCGTATACAAGATCACTGGAGCAGCCCACAAGCGTTTTAGAGAAACAAAATGTTTGGAGATGCTGTATGAGAAATGATCTTTGGAAGTCTTACGAAGAGTTAACAAAATTATGTGTATGAAATAGCAAGGAATACTAGATGAGTAAACTTGCAATCAATACTAGGAATTTGTACATAATCCAAAATTCACTACTCTCATAGATGAGACTTCTTTTAGAATCTCTTTCCTCAAACGTTAATTTGGGTGTCATGTGCCAAGGCAGCGCAGTTTGTTTCAGATGTTTCCTATGCAATTGTAAGCATATTATCCAAAATGTATCTGAAAAATATTTGTTACCACTCTAATTGTAAATTTAGCTAACTTATAAATGATCTTCCCGAATGTCTCCACTCTTATTACAGTTACTCAAATTATGTACATATATGTATAGTGTCCAATCTAAACAAATGCGTTTGCATTCCGTTCAACATTTGCTCATGTACATACACTTTGTATGGAAGCTACCAAAGCAAGCAACGCAAGAGCGCAAACCAAAGTCAATTTTCAATTTTGGAGTGCACGAAGTGCGAAGCGAACTTCGGTACAGTAAAGAAGAAAAGGAAGAATGTTGAATAATATTTCGTTAAGGGACCGTTCTCATTTGTTGGGTAAAACAAGGATCAATTTTAATAAATATTTTTCTAAGCTACTCTATATTAGAGTTGTAAAAGAATGCAATCATTTTTGATTGTAGTCATTGAAGTCACAGAGAAAACTTCTATGTATTGACTTCAATCATATGAATTCAATAACATACCTTAACTTCAAACATGAAATCACCATTGATTTTGAAGTCAGTGATTGGTAATTCATTTCAGTGAACTCAATGAATGCAATCAATTGTGATATCAGTGAAGTCATTGAAGTCAAAAACCATTGAAGTCATTTTAAAGTCATTGAAGTCATTTTGAAGTCATTGAAGTGATTTTGATGTCTTTGGATCTTTTTATATAATAAGAGAAGTACATTAATACTTTGAATAAGTTTATTTTAATTTATTTTCATAAAAAATCAATATTGCAATCCAAACCTTAAAAAACATAAACATGTAAGTACTGATTTTTTGTCTAATGCTACTCGTACTAAAATAATTTTAATTAATTTGAATATAGATAATGCAGAAATGTTCACATCTTTGGAGTAAGATCAATAGGCCGAAGACTTCTGAACAAATTGTCACGGCTTTGCGGTCACAATTAAAATACCCAGTAGTGACACGATGGAACTTTCTCTATGATTCCTTTAAGGAATTTCACATTTTGAAGTTGAAGTCTTTCAGTGAAGTCATGAGTTAAAAATTCTTGGACATAAATCAAATGAATTAAATTTGTAAATGATTTAATTCTTGTACAACTCTGCTCTATACATACATAAGTCTGTGCGTTATCGATTTAAAATCGAATAAATTTTTTCTTTCAAATCTAATTATGCTATTACGCTGTAGAATCAAGAAAACCTCGACTTTCCCGATAGTGAAGGTCGAGTTATATAATACTTATTTAATTCATTTATAAAGAAAACAACAAAGCGAGAATCGAAATAACTTCATACCAAAAACTAAAATTGTTAAGCTATTATTTAGGGCCTGCATGAAAAGCCGTAAGACGTTTACAATACCATGGAGTATAACGTTGCAGTTTAGATTCCACAAGGTCAACATCGTCCTTTTCCTGGAATGCATGATTTGCAGTTCGAAGAAACCTATTTACTTTTGAGTGACGTTCACCACCCATTGGCGCATAAACGTAATTTGTATCGATGGTTGAAACTACTTGACGTCGAAACTTCAGCGAATCCAATTTCTCTCACTCACTCGGAGGGTCCAGGTTCGAATCCTGGCCATGGCAAGTCAGTTTTTCATTTGTGTAATTGGAACTCAGACAGAAAAATTCTGCGTGTGGAGACATAACACTGACACGTAGATTTGGCTGTTGTAGAGTTTCAAGCACAGAAAAAAAATACTGTGAATTATACCTCGAATCACTCTGAGTGCAGAAAAAATTCTCCGTCCTATTCGGACTCAGACCCCTGGAGAGCGAATATAGACACCAAACACACCTGAGTTTCAAACCACTACAAAACAATTTCCTTTCTCCTCCTTCTACCTTTCCGCCTGCGCCCTGGCAACAGTAAAAGGGTATCTAACCCCTTAGGCGTGCGTAAATTATAAAAAAAAAGTATCCAGCCGTTTAACACCGTTTAAAACACGTCCACATAAAAATAGAATAGTACCACTTGTTTCCGCGACTCGAAATTATATAATTATTGTAGATACATTGTTCTCCAATTCGTCACCTCCGCTCATGAATTTGTTATATTGCTTATTGACGAAAAGTTGCAGAACTTGACATCTTGTTTTAGTCCGCCTGTTGAAGCTCTTGGCACCGTTAACAGAATGAACTATCCAACGAGTAAGAAGAAGTTGATTACTCTTATCAATAAAAGATTGGTGGCCTCCTCTTTCCACCCTGTTGAACTTTTTTTTTATCAACTTTAGCCTTTTTCTATTAGAGCTTCAGTGATGCCCCATTCAATTTGGTTGCAAAAAAGTTATCATAAAAATATGAAAAACTACGACCTGGGTATTCCTGCTTGATAATGATTGGGTTCTTAATAAAACTCAAATTGTACGCAGTATCCCATACCACACCCATGTTTTATAACCAATTTGCTCTGGCTTTAAACGTATGAATTTTTTGCACGGGTTCCTTCCAAAATACGGGATCATAGCTTCAACAATGGAGAGATATATGTCGATAGGACCATATTTCACAAACATTTTATTCAAGCATTTTATCTGGAGCATCAAGTTCACTGTGCCAGTTTGTAGATACGTCACATAATCTATTTCTACGCATAGCCTCTGAAAATAATTCATTCTGACAATCTTCTTCTTGCCAATGGAACGTAACCAGAGAGAATAATGATTCCAATAAAAATATAAATTTCTGCTTTATATACGTACGTAAAATAAACGTAGCGCGCGATAAGTTTGGAGAACCGAACCATGGTTTTTAAAATAAGTTTGCATAATTTGCACGCGTTGTTCTGATTTTAATCTATTCATCATAAAATGGCAAAACGTACTAACCGCCAATAAGCTTCCAACTGCCAAATTGACAATTTGTAGAAACAGTGGTGCCAGTTTAAAAACCAAACCTCTATAAAAAAAAAACACCATTTATAAACCAAATGCATTTACTTGCATTTATCTATTTTATTATAATAACAACTTTACTTTATAACTTATCTTGATTATACCTTTGCTTACCTGAAAATTTAATTTTTTACGAATTTTTTTCAGCAACTAAAGTGTTTATTCATACTAAACAGATCTCATAAAGAACAACTTTTTTTTAAAGAACTTAACACTTATGTGGGTATGAATACACTTATAATGACTCAGAATGTGTTAAGTTTCTTGGAAAATGGCATAGAGAGAGACGGAAAGATTTTTAGGCTCAGTGGTAGTTGTGCTCCATTTGTGTCATCCAACATTTAATGGGGAGACTAAATTGTACTCAACTAATTTGCCATCACAAGATGTTTAATAAACACTGAATAATTTGGAATGGGATTCGGTATAGTCCGTTGAGCTGTAAGTGTATGTACTTTCGTTGAAAACAATGGTCGTAATAAATAAAGCATAAGATATCACTAACAATGATTCTCTTTAGTGACTGATACTGCCCAGTGTAAAATATTCCCGCGATTTTCTTTCACAAGGTGCAAATAACTGGATAGCTTCCTACTAGCTTACTCCATTCTGGATCTGCAGAGAAAGATATTTCGTTCTTAGAGCCTTAGACCTTTAAAGAGTTGAATATTTGCTTGTCCTTCATCAATTTTTCATCAGCGTATGCAATTATGTACAAGACCAGAAAATTATGAAACGAAATTGAAATGTTAAATCAAAAATATACTTGCATTACACAAAGTTCGTTAACAGTCATCTTCCCGTTTAAAAACTCGTCAAAAAAAGCATACGAGGGGCGTTCAACATATTCTCGGTACCGGGGTGAAGCTGTTGTATATATAAATTGACTTATTTATCAAGTAATACTATTATTTTAGTGCATTCATGTAAAATTTCATATAAATGTGATTATTAATTCGCGTTTTATCTCTAGTTAAACAGAATCATAATGGCAACTGAGACGATGATGCTGAAAATTGAGCATCGAGCTGTAATTAAATTTCTCACTAAGCAAGGAAAAAGTCAAAAAACTATTCATGAAGAGATGGTGTCTGTTTACCAGGGTTCCGCATCTTCATTATCAACTGTGCAAAAGTGGTCAAGTGAGTTCAAGAGAGGCAGAGAGAGCATTGAAGACGATCCCCGCTCCGGCGCCCCGGCTACTGCTTGTACGGTAGAAAGCATCAAAGAAGTCGAAAAACTTGTTCTTGAGGATGCCCGAATAAAGGTGAAAATGATGGCAGAGATCACCAAGCTTTCAATTGGTACCATTCACACCATTCTTCATGACCATCTTAACCTTTCAAAGGTCAGTGCAAGGTGGATGCCACGAATGCTCACAGCGTCTCAGAAAAAAGTGTAGAGAGCTTTTGGAGATGTGTAGTGAGAACGCGGACGGTGTTATGGATCGAATTGTTACTGAGGACGAAACATGGGTCCACCACTATGACCCTGAAAGCAAACAAGAGTCCATGCAGTGGCATAAAAAAGGAACAGACCCCCCGAAGAAGTTCAAAGTCACTCCGTCTGCCGGGAAGCTCATGGCCACAGGTTTTTGGGACTCAAAGGGAATCTTGCTCATTGAGTATAAAAAAAAGGTGAAACCATCAACGCCACATCCTACGCTTCCACTTTGCATAATTTGCGGGAGGAAATTAAAAAGAAAAGACGGGGTAAACTCGCAGCGGGTGTATTGCTTCTTTATGCTTCTTTATGACAACGCTCCTGTTCACACGGCGCGAGTTTCCAAGGCTGCTGCGCGAGATTGTGGTTTCGAAGAAATCCAACACCCACCCTATAGTCCAGACCTTACCCCTAGTGATTATTTCCTGTTTCCGGATTTGAAAAAATGTATTCGTGGAAAAAGATTTTCGGATGATGAAGAACTCAAGTCGGCAATAAATGGGTATTTTGCAGAGAAAGAGGAAATTTATTTTTTTGAGGGTTTAAAAAAGCTTATCTCAAGATGTAACAAATGCATTGATGTTAGGGGAGATTATATTGAAAAACAAAAGCAATTTAAATTGAATTCGCATTTTCCTTCATATCGATACCGAGAATATATTGAACTCCTCGTACCATGTGCACTGTCATGGATGGCTAACATGTCAGTACTAGGTAGATTTCATTTCAGCACAAACGTTTGCAGTTCTTCTTTTGCAAAGTGAAAATTTAATTTTTCCTTAGAATCCGTTACACAAAGTACGATACTGAATCCTTGGTACGTTTCAGTTAAACGACTTACAAAGGACCTACGTAGGACCGGCCATTTGAAGTTTATGGTATTGAATTACCTTTGTGCAGTCTACTCCTGAAGTCCCATTTACAATACTGCGAGATGCGATACGTTGTTAAAAACGAGAGCGCATGAACTGTCAACAATATTTCCGTAACATGTAATTCAATGTGTTCGTTTACAATAATGCGAGTCTCGCAGCGAGCATCGCAGTCAATTTCGAAAATCTGGAAAACTCTCGTTGTTGTTTTGATTTTGAGCTTGTTATTTATGAGTGGTGTTTTGACGAATCATTGTAAACAGATGTCTGAATGCGAGAGCTCTCTCTCGCGTCGCATCTCGCAATACTGTAAATGGGACTTGAGTTAATGCATTTTGATGTTATGTGTCACATATGATGTTCGTTTAAATTTTTTTCACAATACGGTAACACATTGAAGATGTTTGAGATTGCCTACGACTTTAATTGGAATGCTGTTCAAGCTTATGATTTTTTGTTCCGAAAACTAAAATTTTTTATCTTCTTTAATCACAGGTATATCGGTACTGAGATACGAAATGATAAGCCTGAAGTTGTGTTTCTCGTTCATGATCTTTAAGATAAGCGTTTCCTGAAAGGTTTGGAGTTCATTATTCTATTACGAATCTCTTCGATCTGAAATTTTCGAAAAATCTGTGAAGCTATTATCGAGAATCTCTCCTCTGAAATTTCGGATCAGTAGTAGTATTTTAGGTATTCTACCCCTTTGCGAGAACAAAAGCTATTCTTTTCGTTTTCCGTTCTTCAAGGAATTTACCGCGCATTGGAAATTGGTAACAGACTATAAAATTGGTTATTATTAGATGTATTAAACTTCTTTGAGATTTGGTTGCTAGCAATAAATCCCTAAGTCTTCTCCATAAGTTCAATTCGGTTTGATCGCACTTTTTATATATGTACAAAATACGTTGGCATTCACTATGTCAAACATCATTTTCAAATGAATTTCAAATATAATGAAAACATTCGCAGGAATGCTTTTGATAATTAAAATTTTAGAAGAAAGATAAAGAAAGGAAACAAAGAGAAGAGAAGCGAATTTGTATCGAAAATTGTTGGATTGTTGTTAATTTTACTAATAGACATAGATAACGTTAGGTTAGGGCGGTCTTTGTTGAGATCCACTATTGTGATATAACAGGAGATTGAACAAATCCCATTGGATTCGGATTGGATTGGATTGGGTTTGGATTGCGATGCCATAGATACAAAATTCTGCCACAAAGATATTTCTCGAAATGCAGCACACTAAGCAAGGTACAGAGGACAGCATGTCTGTGCATTAGTGTAGCCTTACGCTGTAACTGCTTACCTAGTTAATTACCTTGAAGTGACTATATAGTGGAAAAATAAACCATTATGCTTCAATAAAAGCTTCTCCACGAAGATTCCCAGCAAAGAAGCATTGGTTAGCAATAACCCACCAAATAGCCATAATTGCATAAAGTGGTATACGGATGGTTCTAAAATATAATTGGGAATGGGAGCAAACCTAAATATAACCATAGTTATGGGCAAAAGTCCCAGTGTACTCCAAGCGAAACTCCACACCATTCAAGCATATTTACAACTCTGGTAGCAAAAGTTCAAACATCCATATATACACGGACAGTCAAGCAGATATAAATGACCTTAGCTCGTACACCACTTACTCCAAATCAGTTATGTACTGCTTTAAAACCCTCCAAAAACTAAGCTCCAGCAACAAAACCAAAATGTCATGTGGGCATTGATGGGAACGAAAAGGCCGACGAACTGGCTAGAAAGGGCTTAGAAAATCCCTTTAATCTACCTGAACTCTTCTGCTGTACTCCCAATTCAGCAGTCAATTTAGCTAGTAATTGCTGGGAGCATTCGAAATGCTCTCTTATTGGGAGAATAGCGCAGGTCTAAAACAGGTCAAATGAGCCATCCTGACCTTAAATAAAATTGACAATAGGCATCTAAATCTAAGTTGGCACAATATCAAGAACTTAGTAGGTTACCTCACAGGATACCACGATTTAAGATAGCCCCTCAACAAAATTAATCTAGTCGACTCTCCGGAGTGCCCACATTGTCTTGAAGAAGACAAAACTGCTGAACAAATCTTATGTGAATATCCAGCCCTCAACGGAATTAGACAACATATTTTCTTCAGGGAACAATTCGGCTCCAATTAACTAATGAATTCCTCTGTTAGTAGTGTTATCAACTTTATTCGGTAGTTTTTATGATACAAAAGATCTTTTAGGTCAAAATGCCATAATTCGCAAAATTAAAAAATTATAAAAATTATCATTTCTTTTTCATTTATTTGTTTTTGTTTTGTTAATTTAATTTATTTATTTGATTGTAACCAAGCTTCAGTAATGTTTATTTGTTTGTCCATTTAATTATCTATATTTCTCCATTTTTCCATATTTGTTAGTAATTTAAAAATTTAATGGATAATGATTCACTTGAAAGACCCAAATATGTCGAATCTCTGCAAATTATGTAATGTAAATTGGTCGACAACATATTGTTATTTCATGACATAAGACTTAATAAACTAAACTATTTAAGGAATTTTGATTCTATAACAAGACCGCAGTTAGTCATAAGTGAACCGCCATAATAAAGAGTACTGTGCAATCATTATGATCGGATTTTTATTATCAACTAAATAAACCACGAAATAGTCTATTTATGTTGAACAGTTCAAATCAAATCAATAAAGTTTTAGTTAGAAACGCACTCCCCGAAAAACTATATAACATCACAATAGCAATAAAGCAATAGACCTAAGTAAATTATAACCTAACCTAACCTAACCGAACCTAACCTAACCTATGCCTGAGCGCAGGCATTAGAAATATTGGGAACGTTAAGAAATGAGTCGATCAACAAATCATATCATAGGAAACCCGATACCGGAGTGCGGACAACCCCTGTTTATTGCCGCAGACAGCATTCCAAACCAGTGTCCTACGAGTATTCACTGGAAAAGAGATGAGAGCAATTACTCAGCAGAATATTTCCTTTTCTCGGATCAGATGACAAATATTTGGGAGCAATAGTGTGGGTGTCGACCACTTAAACTCGTTATCAGTAGAGCACTATCCCATTCTTGTCGCTAAAGCAGTAAAGAAAAGTGTGTGACTGGTAGTTCATTGAACGTGAAAACAATGAAAATGTGTCTACGTACTAAAGTAGAAAGAAGTAACCTCCATAAAAAAGTTGTACCTAGTTGTCCTAAGTAGTTTTGCTTACAGAAGGGCACACATGAAAGACTTTATAGACTTTTTCTTTAGATATGCTTGTATAACCCTATGGGGTATAAAAGGTTTTTTTTATAAATACGTCGCTCTACATCGAACTATTAAATAGGTAATGTCCCATAACTTTTAGTCGAATAGATTTGAATATATTTTTCAAAACGTATGTAGAATAAAGTAAGCTTATCAGATTTCCATGCACTGCACATTTATACACCTGGCTTCAGTTCATGTTACTCAATCTATTTGATCTCATTTCTTCTTATTCAGTGAAAGGAAAAGAACAGCATTAGAATAGAAAACGCCTACGGAAGGAAAAAAATCTCATTATTATGATTCATCATCCTTGTACAATACATGTGTATGTCTTATAGAAAGATTCCTGCATCAATCATCTTTTTACAGTCACTCAAGGTTTTACGTGTACGAGTTCTTACGTCCAAAAAACATCTTTGGATCATTGAACTTGAAGAAAACACATCTTTTAAATTATTAAAACATAAGTTATCTGAAAGAATATTTGGAGTCTTTGCAGGCATTTAGGAAATGAATCTCTCGTAAAGCATTTGTCTTGAGATTTCTTCTTTTTCTATTGCTTAAATACCACCCCATTAATAGGCAAAGAAAATAAATCGCTAACTTATGCAACTTATGTTGTGTTTAATATAACAGACCGTCTGAAATAAATTGCAGAAAATTACTCCAAATTATTGAGCAATTTTTCGCATGTTTAGAACATGTCCTTTTAAATTGTGTATCTCATCAATTTACACCTTATCCCTTCCTTGTTCACTGAGTATGTCATTTACGTTTTTTTTTCATTTAAACCTATGTAAATGAATGTGGCTGCAGGTATACTACGATGTATTACACTTAGTGTTATTAAATTTTGCCAGGTCAGATGGGGCGTATGTGGAACATTTTCCAAGTGTCGAGTTCTAAAGCTGTAAAGGATTTTTTGTTGTGTTTTTTTTTTTTTGGTGATTGAAATTGCAAATAATGAGATGTATTCTGATATAAGATATATTCTCAAGGTGTTGAGGTGGAAAGAAAACGTATGAGTATATTACATGGTTTCATGTAAGTAGTCAATTAAAAAGTCACGGACAAGAAGACGTGTAGCATCAATTTAGAAATTATATTGGAAACAAGTTTCAAGCGCTTTGATTGATGATATACTCGTATCGAAAGTAATTGACAAAAATAATTTCAACTTATTTTGCTATTTTCGCTTAAAGAGAGGGAAAATTGAAGCATCAATAACTATCTTTTCAATATCAGAGACTGGGAAATATTTATTTTTTATTTTTTATGTGATGTTTTAAATTAATATAACTTTACGCCAACAAAAGCTACAAAGAAATATATATAATAAAACACAGAGAAAAAGATATAGATTAATAGATTTAGTTAATATAAGACAAATTTTATAAGTGTTAACCATATTTAGATTGTGTTCTTAGTACTTGTGTACAAGTTTGAAATTGGACGATGGGACTCAAATTGTGGGTGTTAATATTTAATATCGATTGTGGTTTATGTATTACCTAACGCTAGGGGACCACTAAAATCAAACTGGTTAAAATAATTAATTTTTTGAGATAAACTTTGTATAATTTTTTTTCTAATTTTTTATTAAAGCATAGTATATCTTAATATAAGAGATAATGCGCTGTCATGTGACTTTTTTATGCATACGCTGATAATATTGAAATCATTGGCAAAGCATAACAAGCTATTGGTAATCCGTTTGCAGGTAATCAGATTAGTAAGGAATGAGCTAAGTTACATATGAGTGTAAGAAGGGCTGCACTACATTGACGATTTGGACAGAACCAGACCAGAGTAGACCAGAAGAACGGTGTGTGAGATTTTCAGTCTAGAAAACAACATATTCCAGACTAAGCGAGTACCAGTAAATACACCATTGAATTGTTTTTAACTTCTCACCCTAATAAGTATAAACTCGATGTGCTCTTAACTCTAGCCTTGTCCAAACACTATGTCATACCAGCTATTATCTCATACACTGACTGTTATAAATCTGAACAGTGTGGAACGTTTATTAATATCTTTCTTTCAAGACCTTAGTTTCTTGTCCCTATAAATGAACACAATTGTTTTTTTCACATTCGCCTACCTGGATTTATTAAACCCTGAATTCGTCACAATAACAATTCTTTTAATTTTCTTTCATTTTTCACCAGGTGCTTTGTTTTATTACATTTTGGTGCTGAAACCCGGAAAGGGAAAAATCGCTAAAAGAAATGGTTTTGACTTTGCGCGGAAGGTTTTTGAATTTGGGCCCGTTGAGCAGAAATTCTGAACTGCGATGAAACGAAAAAGCGACATGAAGTGACTAACAGTAAAATTTGGTTTGGCTTGGCTTTTGTTTGTCAACGCCAAGAAAATATGAAGCACAGCAACAGAATTGGTCCAGAGACATCAGTTGACCTAGTATGGGAATAGCGGCATTAGCAATGCAAGGAACGCCACTTGATTGTTAGCTGTTACTATTCATTGTATGATGTAATGTTTTGTAATATTCTTGATATTATGTTAAGTTAGTTTAAGATAGCAAGTCAGTGGTTTGAAAGACCTTGAAGTAAAAATACATTATTCAAATATGTAAGTTGTGTTTTACTTGTCCGGGCTGGACAAATATATAACTCGTGCTCGCGATACTAACGCTCTATCTCGTGACCGTACTATAGACTCCAATACAGAAATATAGGCCCACAGAGTCATGGCTGGCTTCGTATGAATATGGCGAGTTCTTATGAGAAGTTACATGGGAATTAACTATGTCATAGTTGTGCAGCAGTGTTATTTATCGAGTTTATTGGGTTGTACCACATGAAATATCCGATTTTAGCTCCGTTGGAAATAAGAAGTTCTCGAGTGAACATCTGTGCCAGAACGTTAAATTTTCTTTTTTTATAAAATAAAGTGGTATGTGTGCTTGAAGTGTGAGAATTTTAGGATTGATTTCAAGTAAAGTTATTTTTTTTTTTGTAGGAATTGTTCGGAAGTTCAAATTCGAACCCTCTTCCTTTACGAATTTAAAATGGGACAAAATGCGTCATTGGCAATGAACAACATTAATCACGCATTTGAGGATATAGAGGTAAACGAACGCACTATACGATGTTGGTTGGGATAGTTCCCTTCGGGAGATTTCGGAATTCAAAATGACTACGTAGCAAGCCGGAAACGTTAGTTAGCGACGATATTTCAAGAGCAACGGTGGATGCGGACCCAACGAAATCAATGCGAGATCGCACAAAGCATGGGAGTATCCCCAATGACAATAAGTCGACAACTTTCTCTCGGAGGAAAGGTGACGAAAATATTGACTTTTAAATTTTTACTATAAGATCGGACATTTCAGGGTGTAACCCAGACAATTAGACTTAAAAATTGCCAAAGGTATTCCTAAATTAATGGAGAGAGGTAAATCTAATGCGTGGTACTTCTTGTACGCAACATTCGTAATATAGGTTCAAAGCGACCGTAATTGGTGCAATGGGTTCGAGTCGGGAAAAAGGGGACGGATCTTAGATTAAGGAGATTGTAAGTAAATGAAATATCATATTTTGCATAATTCTCGGGCAGTCTATGTTTCTAGCCAATAACTGGTGAATAAAAAGTACATCATATGGAGGTAATAAATATGGATCGACCCAAGGCAGATCAGGAAGTGCGAAACGAATAGACCTACGCGGGACACCTTCGAATGTGGATTTAGGGTAACCCAACTTGGCTGGAATATTCGAGGAGAGGCCTTACAAAAGCGATGTACAGATATACTCGTATAAGGGTTCGAAAGTTCTTTTGAGCAGCGTTTGATAAAGCCAAATGCAGAGGTAGATTTAGTAACAATGCTGCCAATATGTGAGTCGAAATGTAATTGTCTGTCACAAATTATTCTTAGATCCCGTGCTTGGGTAGTGGAAGGAGGCCATCGCAAATGTAGTAGTTTCTTGAAGGGACGGTAGATGTTTGCGGGAATAGGTTATCGATTGGTTTTTGTTCACATTAAGCTGCAATAAGAGCAGCTTTAATACCAACAACTTGGGCGTACCTCAAGGATCTGCTTTTTGGGCCAATTTTATTTCTAATATATGCAAACTCTTTATTTGTATTTCCGCTATCGGGTGCAATTACAACTTTTGCGGATGACCTTGGGATTTTATACAGTTCATTTCAGTACGCTAGACTTAATTGCCGCTATTGTTAGTTTATCAAGCAAAGGCTTTTTGTGAGTAACAAAACTAAGTTAATGTTTTTCAGTCTTACGGAGCAGGAGCTCACCTGCGAGAAGTGGATATCTACAAAGTCCCATTTCCGACATACGGGACTTTCGTAGCTAAGTAATGTTGTCAATGTTCCTCTTTTTTGCACTACATGTTACAGAAACTCCTACTCAATTATATCATGCGAACTTTTTAACCTTCTCCTTTCGAAATTCACTGAATAAGAAATTTGTGTGTGTTTAAAAAAGTAATAAAAATGTGGCTTCTTGACTTTTATCACCACTAAATTAAAGTTTTCTTTAATTATGCAGCTTAAGAGGATTTAAAATAGTTTATTGGTGATTATACGATTATATATTCTGCACATTTTCTACTACAGGCTTTGTTTTCAGAATCATTCTTTACGGGCCGATTCGTCGATCTTTTTTTCGCGAGAGCAGAAAATCACACTCTACAGCTTTTTGACTCGTCTTAAGTTCGCTACTGTTTGAAGTGTAGGATCCGCCTTTATTTTTCGACACATGTAAGTAAGCGATATATCTCCGGTCTTCTTAATTATTCTATAATCGCATCTGGGCGAGGTGATTTTCTTGACTACCTTCGCCCATTCTAGCACTGACTTTTATTCAAGGATCGGTTTTGGCCTTAGCTTCGTATTTAGCCTGGCTCTTTATCAAGTTTAGTCCGTGTTTTTGTTTCCGGTTGGTTTCCTCGGATCTACCAAAAGTTGTGTTCTTGTCGCTCATCTGTATTTTTGAATACAGCGTTCAATTTTACCATTGATGTAGCCGCCTCCGTAGTGCGCCGGTATTGTTTTTAATTTCCACCAACACTGAAACTGTGAAAGCATACACACGCATAGGGCCTCCTTATCTGCTTCCAGAGACGCGCCCGACGGGAAAACTAAAAATGAGGATGCACATCACACCTTTGTTCAGTTTATGCGCTGATTCTCTCTCTGTTGCTCTATGCATTTTTATCGTAAGTTTCGATTCACTAATTTTTGATTTTTTTTCCATATCTCGAACACGGTTTGTCATTTATCGATATCACTGTGAATTTGTTGTCCTCATTCCGTTTGTTATTTTCATGTCATACCGTTAGTTTTAAATATGTTTAAAACAATTGAACCATGGAATCTATTTTTTCGACTATGAAAACAATTTTCCAAAAAAATATTTTTGCTTTTTAGTGCAAAAAAATTGATACTGGTGGAGATTCTAGAAAGGATTCGCTTTGTTTTTTCCCCATGACTGCACATTTCGCAAAGATTGCACTACGAATGGAAGTCGTATTTCTATGAGAATAAAGTATCTCAAGGATAACTATACTCCAGTGAACACAAATATTGTCATTTTAACAACAGAAATAACCGTTCTTGAACAATTTGTTGTGAATCCGTATGAGATGCGATTTGACAAGTTATACAATATTTGTTTGTTCTTTTTCTGTCGCTTACGAGTATACATACATATATATGTACATATGTACATTGCCAGCAAAAAGAATTTTTGTTTTCATTATCTGAGGAAAGGGTTTGTTTCAATGGATTGAATTGGCAGATGCGAGGTTTATTTAATTATGAATTTAATTCTGAAGAATTTTCTGTTTAGCTTATGCTTAGGTTTATATTGCATAATGTGCTTTGATAACTAAATGTCTTAGATTTAATGGACAAAAAAGAAATGCCAGACAGTTGTATCTCGAACATAGGATCATTGTGGATGCTGGCCAAAAAGCTACAAAATCAATTTCTGTAATCAGTCATCCATCAAACTTACCATATCTGGCCCTGACCGAATTTTTTCTATTCCTTTAGCTAAAGACATTCATAAAAGAGCGTTTTGATGATGAGAAGACTATTTAACGAAATATGACGAGGCTGTCACGAAACAATCCGAAAGAAGATTCTTCGAAGGCCTTCTAAAATGTGTCCCAAAAGGTTTGAATTTTTGCAAACGACAAAAACTACATCGTAACAGCTGACAGAGTTTAGGGTTATTAAAAATGATGCGCTATACGTTTTCGCTGGTAAGCAATATTTTAAAAATAATGAAGGTTCGGTTGCTACAGTTCGCTATTTTCGTACAAAATATTGATTTAACTTCATCAACTGAAAAGAGATTAATTCGAAAGTTCAGGAAAACTGAATAATTAGAGATTTTTGACACTCTGGCCGTCTTTCAACAAGTCGTTCAACACAAAACATCGAAGCAGTTAGTGAGAGTTTTGCTGAGTGTCCAGGAACAACAATTCGACACTGTGGTTATTTGGAGAAGCCCTCTGTAGAGAGCTGTTTTCATCTTCATGCATACAAAGTGCAATTGACTCAAGAATTGAAGCCTTCTGATCACGCATTCAAGAGAATTCGTTGAATGGATTATGGAACAACCACAAGTGGACGCTAATTTTTCAAATAAAATCATCCTCAGCGGCTCATTTCCATCTTGATGGCTTCGTTAATCGTCTAAGTTGTTAAATTTGGGGTTCAGAAAATCCACGAGTGATTGTTGAGGAATAAATACATCCACAACGTATCACTCTCTCAAAATTGCTTCTTGCGTAAATTTTAGGACACCCTTTACAAATATAAAAATTGGGGTATCACAGAAGACCTACTCTTCTCTCCGTGAACGTGAGGGACTTGCCAAATTTCGGCAAAGGGCATATACGAGTATATGGAGTTAATGTGATGTGATGATGATGATGAAATGAACACTTCAATAAAACTTTTAAATGTCGTTTTCGCTTCTTTTTCGACTGGTCAATAAAGCACGACATTCGTTTTAGCGCCCAAAAATCAAAAGTACTTGGCATTCATTGAAGAGTTTCTGATTTTTCACGTTTTCAGCACATTCATATTAATCAAATAGACCAAGGGTCCGCAGTAAAGATTTGGCAGTGAAGGATAACCAAAAAATATGTACATTCATAGGTAGTATTTATTAGTGTGATATCAAGTAAGGTAGTCTGGCAGGCCTCACTGGCGGACGAGGAAAATAACAGTACTTTTAAAATGCGAAGTTATGCCCAAAAGGAAAAGGGGAGGTAACCATTTAATTTTTATTGAAAACGATGGAGCAGAATTTGCTTGCTTTAGATTTATTTATGCCAGACGTTTAGGATGCGGCTAAGGCCACGCCAGACGCCATCAAAGTGTTCGAATTATGCGCAATTTTGCATAATTAAGGTAACCATGTCCATTTTATACAAAACATAGAACAGAGTTATATTATTATGAATATATGGTTCCAAGACGTTTAACGTGCGTTGAAGCCAGTGCCAGACACCGTTAAAATAGGCAAATATTCCATTTTTCCATTACTAACATAACCAATTTTTTTTCTCTCAAAAGATAGTTCAACTCTTCGATATTACAAAAATATGAACGCCAGACTAAGGTTACAAAAACCGATCGAGAATAACTCATCAAATTACTATTTTTGTGCGTAAGCACTAGAAATTGACCAATAACATAATAGAACACCCGTTCTTTGCAAATATACCAACAAAATACTTTACCTATCGCCAAGTCCTTGCAAGGCGCATACAAAGTATCCAAACCTAACAAAACCATCCAACCTTCACTTAAACCACCAATCATACGTCTAATAATTCATGTTTCCACCTGAAATTTCTAACAATTTCCATAGATTACTAACACATTACATTGTAGTACTCCACCTGTTGACAAGACTTTACCAAATGTATCTAAAAGATTTTTGGGGGACAAAACATATGCAAAATACATGACTGCGAAAAATGCATGAAAATACTGCAACTTTAGTGCAGACTCCTGAAATTGCCAAAAATCATAAAATAATACCCATCTTAATTCCAAACAGCTCACCTGTCACCAAGTCCTTGCTAGACATTGTAAACAAAAATAAATTTTCTAATCAGCCAAAAGTTTCGTCTTTTTTTCAATTACAAGATTTATTTACCTCTTAATTAAGAAAAACAATCGTCTTCACTTTCGTCTGATGAATTTTGGTAACAGACGTCATCGCCACTTTCCAACTCTCTATCGTCCCTCAAAATGCCGTCTAATTTATCAGATGTAGTTTTTCCTCAAAGCATTTTATTTGAAGTTTGTTATGTTTAAGTACACAGTCATTTTCTGATGGTACGAATTGTACTTTTTTATTATTCACTACATTTTTCCATATACTGCATATATAATTGGTTCGATATATCCTTTGCAAAGCGACGATTACGTCTCCTTACTGCTTTCACCGAAAGTTTCGCAAAAGCCTTTATAAGGGGCACGCGTCGAAATCCGAATAAGCTTCTTATATTTGGTTTCTTTACGAAGACGCGTGGATCTGCATTCCACCAAGGAACTTTATGTACGTCATTAATTACCTAAAAGCAGTCTGTATTATTCCAACGTCCAGAATATTCGCTTTTTTTTGCATTGATGTATACAAATTTTATTTGTATTTATTTATGACGTTATATGAAATAAAATTTGTATCTATCAATGTAGAAAAAGAATATTCTGGAAGTTACACTAATATAGAGTCTTTTTAGGTTATTAATGACGATAATGTCAAAAATAACTACACAAAAACTGCCTCCTTAATGTTGCTTCAAATAAGGTTATAAGCATAAGGAGTTATCGTCTTTTATCGTTCTAAAACAATCTAACTTCATCTAATGGTGCAGTTACAAGATTGGGGGAAGACTTACCATACACATACATATGTATATTTACAAGATTGGCTTCGAATTCGATGCTCTCCACCTCTGCTCTGTTTTTACAGTCATATACAATATTTACATTTCTTTAGGCATTTAATCGTACTCACAAGTGCTTTTCAAACTGAACTAAACGGCAATCAATGCCTTTTCCTGTGGCGTCTCTTGTATTCACATTTAGGGTTGCCAGGTTTGTAGGTTTCTCACCAGACTTAGCTTTTTTTAAAGATGGTAGTGTAGGTAAGTGTGGCTGTTGGAAATACCAACCCACTTAGGCATATTGGCCAATTGTTATGCCACGTGGAACTATACTAATCTTACTAATGGAACCAGTTTGAGATTATGATGAAGCGTAGGAGACTGTTTACGTCTATATTTTTTAGATCGTTGAGGTCTGAAGTTTTTGTCAAACCAAAGTTCAGGTATGGTGTAATCGATGTTCTCTGTGAGGATTCCTAATGTGTTAAGAATGTTGGCGTGGCCAAATGAATTATTTGTCTACTATTTAGTCGCTTTAAGTCGAATAGCTGCAGTCGCAGCTACTTGCCTGCTAAAAGTGTCGAGGGGTGTCAAGTGAAGTAGAATATCTAATGGCACAGAGGGGGTAGACCGCAAGACTCCGCTTATGCATAGACATGCTGTTCTTTGGTCTCTGCTTAGTTTGCTGCAGTTGACTGCATTGTCTAAGGCTGTCCATCAGACAACTACCCCGTAGGGCAGAATCGGTCTTGTGACCGAGATGTATAGCCAGTGGGTTTTGGGAGGTTGAAGGCCCCATTTATTCCCAATGGCTTTTTTGCAACAGAATAAAGCTACTGTAGCTTTCTTGACTGCTTCTTGAATGTTACGTTTCCATTTTAGTTTCCTGTCATAAATGAGACCTAGATATTTTGCTGTATCGGAAAAGACTAAACTGGTACCGTTTAATGAGGAAGGGTCTATAATTGAAATTTTATATTGCCTGGAAAAAACTACAAGATTAGTTTTATGGGGGTTTACTCCCAATCCAACGCAATCTGCCCAACGGGTTAATCTGTCAAAATTTAGCTGTAGGAGTTCTTAAATGGTATTAAGATGCTTACCTGAGACGTCCATAGACTTATTGGTCTGAGGTCCTTTGGGACAACATGAGAACATTTTCCGGCTTTGGGAATGAATACTACATTGACTTCTCTCCATGACGGTGGAATATAGATAAGTTCTGCACAGCTCCTCATAATATTTTCTAGCGCAGGCAGAATAATATCTGAGGACCTCTGTAGCTCGGCAGGTATTATACTGTCCGGACCAGCAGACTTGTATTATTTGAAGCCATGCAGCGCCCAGAGCAGTTTGTCTCTTGTAATCAGACTATGAGGCCTGTTTGGGCTGCTACTGGTCGCGAATTGGGAGCTACCTGGAAAGTGGATGTCCAGGAGCAAGTTGAGTGATTCATCGCTTGAGGTTGTGTAAGAGCCATGGGTTTTCTTCAAACAGCTAGGCATCATAAGATTTGCAGAGAGGATTCTTTTTAGCCGCTATGCCTCAGAGGTTTCCGTGATTTTGTCACAGAATGACCTCTAGGATTGTCGCTTTGCCTTCCTCAGTTCTTTTTTGTATAATTTGAGGGATTCTTTGTATGAGTCCCAGTCAGTCAATTTTCTTGTGCTTTTTGCTACGTTGAAAAATTGTCTACAGGTGTTTCTGAGTAGTCCCAGTGCTGATGTCCACCAATGCGGCTTTTTCTTGCCCTTAGGTTGAATAAGAGAGCAGGAAGCGGGTATAGCCTGATTGAGAGCCAGAGTAAATTTCTTGACTGGACATGAACCAGCTCATTTGTGTCACGCGGGGGTGTTGATAGTTCAGAGGTAAGCGTTTCTGATGGTATTCCTCTGTATTTTGGCCAATCAGTTTTACGGTAGTTCCAGAATGTTGTTGGCTGGAGGGACATCACTCAGGCTAAATTATATGTATATGTATGTATTATATGTATCTGTGATCTGAAAAAGGGTGTTCAGACAATACCATCCAGTCCGTTATCCTTTGAGAGATGATGTCGGAGACAAAAGTGATATCTAGCACTTCTTATCGGTTTCTAGTTATAAGAGTGGGCTTATTGCCAATGTTACAAATAAAGAGGTTAGTACTTAAAATATAGTCAAAAAGTGGCTCACCTCTATCATTGATTTCGGTACTGTCCTAATCCGATGATGAGACCAGTTTTTTGCCTTCCAGCTTACAGTACTACCCTTTCTAGGTTATCACCAGGGAGAGGGTCCACATGATCGTAGCCAAGGTAAGCCGATGCCTTTGGTAATCTCTAGTCTCGCAACGGTTAAGTCGGGGTCGCTGAGGTTAGGAAGTAAAAATACATTAAGGCTACGTCTCACTAATATGGAAGTTCTGATCTTACGTTTGTCACTTGTATAGAGCGGAGCGTATACGGGTGTCGTAAGTCCACGAACCACACCTTCTACAATCCATGGTTCCTGGATTAGGATAATGTCTTCCGCGTTTTACGAAAGACGCAGCATGAGTGTAGCCGAAGCCTTACTCCTCCTCGGTCTTCCGCTTCTGAAGATGTGCCCAAGAACTCATCTTCTTCCTCTGATCGTGTAAGAATTCTTTTTCCTTCATCATCGGTTTGCATTTCCGACAGGGTGTCAGAAGAAGAGACCGACGGCTTAATTGTCACCTCGGATAGATTGGAGTCGTCGCTGTCCATTTCTGGAAAAGATATCAGAGCTACAAGATCCAAGGTTGTGTTTGGTGGTGTTTCCGTTAACGGCTCATCCTTTTTGTAGACCCTTAGATGTATTGACTCGAATCCGAACCGAATCATGCGGTTAAGGGATTCCTTATTGATCACGATCAACGCGCGTGTATAAGAGCCCCTTAGTTCCTCCAGTTTCGCGACTTTCCAGTCATGAGTCGGTAGGGTCAGGTTACTGAGCCTGATGATTACCAGAGTACTTTCTGGGGAGGAGGGTTCGGTTGGGATTCTGGTACGAGTTCGAGGTCTGCACCTGGCCAAATCTCTCCTAAACCACCTATGGCCTTAGTGAATACATCAAGAGATCTCTGGTTGGCACATGCGATGAGCTTGACGTGGCCTTGGTGTCAGCCGCCGTCGCTTGTGATGGAGGTGTTTCGGGGTTTTCCCGCATGATTGCCAAGAAGTTGCTCGAAAGATTCAGCTCGACCAGCTGCCACTGTTCAAGTATTATAGAACCGTCGGTATCGTTCCTATCGATTACCGCGATCACTGTTGCGTCCTTTAGGACTTCACTGAAAGACCTCAGAAATGTGCTGTTGGATGGCCCAGGGGTTTTGGTGCTGTGAGTTTTGGGCCTCTTGGGAACCGGCGCGGTTTCCTCCAACGATCTCTGGCGCTTGGAGAAGTCTTTGGAATTTTGGGTTCAGTGTAAGCAGTGGGTAATCCGCGTTTTAGGATGTTGTTAGCCCACTCAATCTTGCTCTTTACGTCGGAATGGATCCGAAGGCTTCGATGATACGTGAAGCATTCCGGCGTCTTAGGTAGAGTTCCTTAGGTGGACATTGCCGATGCGGCTGAACTCCAGATTCTCCTTGGAGGGAGGAGTTTTGGTAGCAATGACTAGTCCGTGGCTCCCACAAACTAGCTGCTGCTAGGGGTGGAGGAAGTGATAGAACCTTGGCTCTGTCACAGTCTTAATACTCCCTGAAGATTTCTTTTTAGACTCATTGAGCTTACTATGGAGGATGGTGCACCATGACCTGCCACAGTTTTACTCCTCTCGACAATGCAGGAGCCTTGCCGGTAGTCGGTGCAGTCACCATTCTATTAAAAGAGTACCGGCTTCGGGTTTGGTTTTGTCTAATGGGTTTTCCATAATGTGGTCCTAGGAGTAGCGGAGAAAGGGTGGTCCATCTGTACAGAAATCCGCTGTATACAGATAAGGCTAGCTAATCCGGCGGTTGCCAGGTCTCCGGATACTCCGTTCGCGACTGAGCTATTTTTGGAGATGCTGGGTCTCAGCCAGGTTGATTTTCGGCACGAGTTGTATGACACCTTGATCCAGCCCAGGGAAAAAAGGATTTTTTTTTATGGGGGGGGGGGGGGCATCCTTTTAATTTCAACACTCGTCTGGAGAATTTCTTTTCTAGATTCATTGACCCTACGCAGCCTCTACAGTTCGACAAGTTCGTTGCTCACGGTAGCAGTCCTCGCAGAGTAAATTGAGTCATAATAACATCAAGGTAGATTAACTTTTATTTCATAGTTCCAAATTTGTAAGCCCCGATGACACTTTTTTATTTTAATTCTAACTCTAAATAGAGGAAAAGAACCATTCTTAATAAAACAAAAACTACGGGACAGAAGTCAAAAGGAAAAGATTGTCAGTTGAAAAAAAATGGATGAAAATGCATTCCTAGTAAACCATTTATTAAAAAAGTTGGGAAGAAAATTTTGAGGGAAATGAAAGTTCTTTGCAACTAAAAGTTCTGAATATTCCAGCAAGAGAAACTGCTTCAGAATTGTGGCACTTAAAATAATATTAAATTTAGTCAATATTGTGAGTAAAACAAGATTTTCTTCCGACTTTCATAATCTGCAGAGTTAAATTAATTCAAGGAACTTCTGCTGTATCATACAAATGGTTTTTAGCCGAAGGAAATTAACTTAAGTGTTGGTTGGATCTCGCCTACATTACACAAATTGAAGCAGTATGAGCATACTCTTAAGAATTCAATAAAGGAAAAAGTCAGCTACTTAAAATGACAAATTAAAAATTTAACAAGCAAACTTGCCAAGACTTTGAGCATAAAGCGCTCTATTTATTATGGCTCCTCTCAAAATATCAAGCGCATAGAAAATGTCCTTACTATCATTAAATAGATAAATGATGCGACATCATGTATTTAGAAAAAAAATAAATAGGTCAAACCACTTATCTAAAATGTGCTATTATTTCAAATTTAATACTGTGTTAGAAATTTATGTCATGATTTATTGTTTATTAGTTCGTTTTTTCAAATTTCCGAATTAAATTAAGGAAAATGTGAACTTAATATACTTTCGATTTTTCCAATGTGAAAAAGTTTTTCCAAGGAAAACAAAAGTGTTTCCAATAAATTTTGATAAGGTGATGCTGCAAATAAAAAAGGCAACATTTGAGCAATATTCCCTGAAAGCAAATAAAGTAAGTGTAGATAAGTGCGGATTTGAAGACTCGGGTCAGTATTTTTATTTATCTTTGGTATGGCTGGTAGACAAATAAATAAAAA
>OX422144.1:20156197-20214920 GCA_949129095.1 Volucella bombylans
ACCATGTTTTAAGTACTGGTGTGGACTACCGGTGCTCTTACCACTCGACAGGGCCTATGGCAGGTAGCTTGTAACTGGTCAAATCGTAGCAAACTTCGGTGGCATCAATCTGAAGATGTTTACGTTTATAACTCTGGGCCCCAGAGTCAAAAGACAATCGGCGGGGAAGCTCATCACAGATCCAGAGCGTATTGTACCAAAGACCACTGGACGGTGCAGCCCATTATAAGAATATCAATGCGAGGGATATTCATTTGTAGTTCTTGAGCCGGGCCAGGTGTTCTAGCGAAAGCCCCCATGCGATCAGGATAAACTGTTCTTTGGAGTCTGTGACAGTGACGTTTTTTTGTGAGAAGTTTTTGGTTTCATCATAGTATGCATATATATTCAAAGGGCCCTCCTCGGTGGCTAGAAGTATATCTCCTTTGCACTGCCAGAACGGTGATACCGCAGTAGAGTCCAGAGAAGCTCGTTATCCAGGAGGGTAGCCGAATACTTAGCTTAGTTGGAGAAGTTGATGGTGACGCCTGCACTAGATGAGTTAGACCAGTCAACTTCCTCCAGCCATCGATTACGTCCGGGGCTGCCTGAGCTTTAGGGTAAACAGTCGCTACCCTCGTTCCTACACACAGCGTCAGAATTATTAAAATCGTTAAACAATGTGCCGACCAACATGCACCATATGCAATGGAGTCAGGACGTTGCCTTGCGTGTAATCCCTTTTTAGCCCTCCGTCACATTTGGCCACCGTAATCATCTGCAATCGATGTCTTATTCACCAGAATTACTTTATTCACAAAATTTTGGTTGAGTTACAAATCCTGTCAAAAGTTGCATTGTTGAAAGCACCCTCAATGTGATGAAAATGACCAGCGCGTATTCCTTCCTGCCGAGTTCTGCTTGCCAGAGTTTGAAGCTGACTTTCGCAGGAACTTCCGCGTTGATAAGAGTCTTGCATATTAGACCGAACATGCATTCGCAAAGCAGTTTGCTTGACATAGAGCTCGACCATTCTACCCATACTGTTCAAAATGAAGAAAGTCAGACTTATAGTTCTAAAGCTCTTGACGAGATACTCTCATAGTCCGCCAGTGTTTTTTCTCGTTTTTACATAATAAGCTCACGATCAGACTATTTTTAGTGCCATTAAAATGTTTGCCCACAGCGCAGCCGAATGTATATACACAGGGTACACTGGGTACATGCCATCAGCTCTGGGCGTTTTGAAGCCATCAAAGGAAGAAACAACATAATTCATGACCTCATCCGTCACCAAAATCGATGAAAGATGCAAGCTATGGCTTGTTTTGTTACTTAGCTCACTTATAGCTTCGGTAGTAGGAGATGACTCCGATTGGGTTACCTGCTGTATGAGTTTCAAGCATGAGATGAAGAGTGGTTGCCATCAGATCTTCTGAGTGATTTTAGCTGATTTTTTCCTTTTGAGGATTAGCCTACTGGTTTCACCGACAGTTTTGATCTTTTCGCAAAAGCCTTCATAAGAACTCCTCGAAAAACTAACTAGCTTCTTAAGTTTTTTTTCCTTCGATCAGTGAAAACTTCAGTCTTCCTCAAAATTAGTTTAAGTGACTTCTTTAGAAATTTTCTAGTTTCTTACTTTTTTCGTAAAGTAGGTTTTCGCTGCAGATCAGCGTTTCACCAAAGAAGTTGCTTACTGACCACTTAATTCATACTATCAGTTCATACGAGTACCATTTTCTCAGCCTTGGGAATTATATGCCATTTACTTTGAGTTAAATCTGAAACCAAATACAATGTGGCTGATGAATTTTGCTACACTGAGAAACTCAATTACAATTATTTAATTTATTTCAGTTTTCTTTGCCCTTCGGTGACTTCATGTCCCGTATCTTATCAAAAAGATGTTTATAACTTTATAACTGCCTAATGTGTTGCAGCGGTAATAGACTCAATTATGATTCGGATGAATTGGTTTAAGTCATTTAAATTCATAGATTTTGTTTTATACTGTTGCGGAGTTCAGAAAGCTAGAACAGAAAATGGTTATGTAAAGAATAATTTATAATCAACTTGTATACCAGCAGAAGTCCGGCCACCACGATCCCTTGTTGACAAAAAAATGACAACCACAAGGTAATGTTCGATTCAACGAACAACATAAAAATAACTCAACGAGGCGCCATGCTGCTTTATACTAGTCACCGAGTGGACCCATCTGATAAATGATCAAAAGAAAGTGGTAGAGGACATGAAAAAAGAAAATTGAGGAGAAGTCGTTACTGGCCTCGGGACTTCTCCAGCCTTTATCAGCCGCAAGCAGTTAACAACAAAACGGGAAGAAACCGACGTCCTGGGAAGGAGAGATCGACCGTAAACGTAGAAGACCCAAGTTAAAAAAAAAAAAACAACGAAAAAATAACGTGTGAACTATAATATATTAGAATAAACATTAATAAAAAAAAACTTCTCCTGAATCAGAGTTCAATCATTGTGTTTTTTCTTGTATCCGATTGTGTGTTTGCTATTCGTCGAATCTGTTTGTACCGCGACAGAGAAAATCAACAATACATTTCTTGTTTGCAATAGATGGGATAAGTTGCACCACCTTACCGAAACTATATGGTGTTTCATTCAGCGTACCTCTGGATAGTCAACTCTCGAAGCATCATATAACCGTCTTAGTGCAACCGTTTTCTTTGGAAAGGTAAGGACACACAATCAAGTTTGATGAAACTGCCCATTATATTGACACTTAACCTAGATGTTACTCCATCTCATGGAGAATCACTAGGTTATTGTCCCTTCGTATTTGACAATTTTGTTTGTTGAGATTACTGTTAAGGTTAAAACGAACCCTGTTAGACATTTAAATGCTGTTTAACATGTTTTCGTCCTCTTTAACCACTTGAAGTATTTTCTGGTAAACCTCCAAGCAAAGCAAACTTTTTATGGAAATAAGTTCAGATCTCAGTACAGAACTGCCGCAATGACTGCCTGCTAATACCCACTTGAGAAAATAAGCTGCCGTAGCAATAGTTCCTTCAGCCTGAAAATAAATTGCTGATGATAGCATTATTCTTGCGACTGTTTTATATTCAGTGAAAGTGTTTACCAGCTCGGAGAAATTCCACCATGCACACAGCTTTACTCCAATGTATTCAATCTGCATTGTTGTTTCAGCATTATAGTCTGTAAAAGAAAAAAATGAAACTGGTAAATTAATTAAATTAATTTGCAAAGAAAAGGAGTGAGTTTGGTAGCTCGTTTCATCAGCCACCCTGTAGATATCAAAATAAATCGGATAGTAATTGTAGACTAATATCTTAACCCAATTATCTGTAATTTATGTAAAGCCCGGATATACATAATTACATGCTTATCTTTCAAGAGCATGTTTGTCTGAATTTAATCTTTTTGTAAAAAGGTAATTGCGTATGGTTGTCTTACATAGATCAATATTTCAATTGGTGTTGATTAAGTAAGATCCTTTGTCTGGCGGATATCTGCTCTTGCTGTTCTTGTTTTTGCTGGTGTGGTTTTTGTGGATTAAGTTGTTGGGTCTTTGTATTTTTAAACTCCCGAGTTGAGTTTTGTTGTTGCTTACTAGAGTTTCGTTATGTGTTGTGATTCTTTTACGGCTTGTTGTGATTTTTATTTTAGTTTTAGGTGTTAATTCACTTTAAATGCATTTTTATTTAAATGAATTCTTTAATTCTTACATGCTGTACAAAAAAAAAACGCTTAACAATTACCTTAAGTAACTTAAAATTATCTTATTCTAATTTACTGGCTCCATGCGGGTACTCTAAGGTAAACCTTATGTCTTTGACGTTTCGTAAGGTATTTATTTAATATTATTGTTATATAGTATTCATTAAAATCAAAACTAAAAAAACTTTTTTTAATTATAATACCTCAGTAAATGGATTTTTTCTATAATAAAACTCACAAGCTACCTAAAAATAATAGAATAATACAATCATCTTATTTTTGTATAGTTACACATTATTTTAAATAAGTTTTTTATTTTTTTAGAATTGTTTTTTTTGTAATTTTTATATATTTCCTTTTCTTAAATCTAACCCAATTGTACCTAATGCTTTGTAAGCCGGCCACTGCTAAAAATTAGGCTGACCAACTTTGCCCCCTGGCCTATATTGGAGGCTCCGTCAACAAGCCAACAAAATCGTTGGTACCGCCGAGAAACAACCCTCATGTCGGCGACGTCTGTGTCGTAGTTGAGTCGTCTGTTTGCAGCTATTTGTGGACATGGAGGATTAGCGACACCGCTAATTTCTCCTGTATCAGCCCTTTTTTTATAAAAATAGAGGGACGCCTCTGGGGGAACTAAGCCGTAAAGCGCACGCTCTCGTGATATAGATGATTGGGATAATAAGCTCCAGAAATCAGATTATTCATCGAGATCATTGCTCTATAAATGTGCCCTAAGCTTCATGACGAATCTACCCACTCTTATTAGGTTTGCCCTACTGTACAACGACTGGTGTTCTGCACTCCGACTCTGGTGTTCTGCACAAACGAAGGCAATCCCTAACGCAAACCCTCTTAAAGACTCAGATCTTTTCCAATAAACTAACTCACACGTTGAACCACACGTTTTGTCCAAATAAAAGTATAGGCTGGATAGGAACCATATAGCAGATTACCATCACCCTTGCATCGAGCTGCTAAAATATATGATAGATATTGATCTAGCTAGATCCCAAGCCGTTAAGTTTTGCTATCTATTCCTTCCCCCTCTTGAAAATTGTTTGGAATAAATAGCTACCATTTTTTGCTAGATCTGTTCAATGCTATTATATTGTAGATGGCTTCTTCCTACTACTCTTAGTCCACAGCACGTTGTTTCCCTTATAGTCCATGTAGACAATCACCCCCCTCTGAAACATAAAGATAATCGTAACAGTCTCTCGGATGCCGCAGTTTTCCTACCACTAATAATTTTTCTGCCACCTCTTCCTTTACTTCAACCGACAGAATTTCGAATTCTTCGAATTCCCTTTGTTGATCGCAATTTTGCGTTCTCATCCGCTTAACCCCTACTCTGTGGATGCTTTTTAATTTTAAAGTACAAAAAAAAAACTTTGTTTGTCCCAAACTGTGGTTGAAACTCTTATCACTAGGCCATTTCGACTCTTACGAAGTAGAAAATGGTTTCTCTACAACGACCTGCAGAAAAATATAGAAAATTCTTGCATACTTCACTAAGATAAAATTAACGGCTGAAATATCATGATTTAAGCTGTAAAATTCAATTTCCTAGTCATTATAACTGCCAAACATTCAAAACCAACCTACCCTTGTGCCAACATTTTAAAGGTACACTTAATACCTTGAATGCGCGCCAATTAAAAAAAAAAGACACTCAGTACAATTATTTTAATAACATTATCTAATTTAAGATATTATCCGAATTGACAGATTGAATGAAGACACTGTGTATTGAACTATCGAAGTGCGAAGTATATTAGTTTCTTTCCCTCTTCCATATGTAGATTTCCGTGTTTTAAAAGTCGCTCTACCATACAACGTAAATATTTATTAATGGTGGCGAGGATTATTAAAATTGAGAAAAACAATTACAATTCCCGTATCTCTGAAAGCATTAATAACGGCTCTATATAACTTACAAACTTTATCAAATTCGCTTAACGTACATTTCGAGCAGTTCAAAGTAAACGAAGGTGCATTTCCTAACTACGTCAAACTATTTGATTAGAGTTTATTGAAGCTAAATATTTCCAGTTTCCCTCCCATTTGACAGTACTAAAAGAATCTGAGACAAGGTCCTTCGAGGAGTTAACTTAATCATTTATAGGTCACCTTAGTCCCACGCAGGTCGCAACATAAGGAAAAATCCATGGCCAATAAGTTGAAAAAATTTGAGTGTGTTATGTAATATTCAGAAATGTACGTTAAATATTCATCTCCAGTCATAATTTAGTCGGGGAGTCAGAATATCGAGGAGATACTACGCAAGAGATGAATATCTCTCTGGTGAAAACATTTCAGAGTGTTGGGAATGTATCCATCAAAAGATGAGATATGCATAACATAACCAGCTACAGTCCAAAGGGTGCGCTTTGAGGAATTGGTCAAATACAAATCCAGACAAAGTTAATTACTGCACAACTACAAAAAAAAACAAATAAAACGATTTGTTACGACTATGGAAACAAAACCACGTGGTGAATTACAACGCAAGTTATGTACCTGCCGGAGGAAAGACCACGAGTCTTCATTACTTATGAAGGGAATGAATACCTTGGAGATCATACAAGGGGTTGCTGAGAACATGTATAAAAATACACCAATATTTTTTTGGTGCACATAGCCGTTAGTTCTAATTGATATTGAAAATTAAAGGCAAGGAATGTATGATATGGTAATCAAAAGACGAATAAACACCATTTTTCAACACAAATACACTTAAACCTCACGATGTAAATTCCTTAGGAAAGGGGTATAAACCGATTGAAGCAACAAATGTTTGAAAAGTATGCTCATGTTTTTGAAAATAAATTGGAAGCATACCAAATATTAAACGTGTTTCAAAACTTCAAGTAGACCCTTACTAAAACCAGATTGTATTACTCGTATATGCCATTCGCCTTGGAAATCAAAATCGCGTATTTGGGTTGGGAAACTTTGGTAGGTAGTCCCCGTTATCAATTTATTTATTAGAAAACGGACTACGAACGGCGGTGAATAATTCATGAAACCAGCACACAAAACTACAACAGCAACATTTGCAATATTGTAGAACAGGGCAATGGGACAATGGGACTATTGTACATACATATATGTAAGAGCTTAGCCGAGAAAATGCTAAATTATATCTATATACGTACCAGGATGTTCTTGTTGCGTTACATTAGGAAAGAAAAAACAATGAAAATCGGGAAATGCCAACACAGTTTTGAAATTGGGGACTCCATTCAAAACCGCTTTTATCAGAAAGCTTACTAGTGGAGATGTGTATTTGCATTACATTGAACTCTGTAATGCAGGGTTATTACCCAAATGAAATCCAATCAGGTTGAAGGTAATACTCCGTATCGTAGGCAAGTATCCCTTTCTATAGAAACACAATCCGGAAGGACCGAGTGGTATTCAGGTCAGAATGGAAGACCACGAAGTACTGAAGCAGCCATATCCGGGGAATGTGCAAAATTGAAGAATTATGGATTATGGATAGTAATTGGATAAATAGAAACCTTTTTCATGAATTTATGTCAGTCGATTATTTTATTTAAGAATTTCACTGGCTCGAAACCACATCCATTTTGTAGTAGTTAAAGCTTTTTTCGTTTAACTGACTATCAAATGTTAGTTTTTATATACACGAACTAAGCATGGTAAAAATCGCCCTAGACTCTTCGTAGTCTTCTCTCCCGCTATTGAAAATTGCGTTATTTAAGCTTGCAGTTAATTACAATATCTTTTTATGTCAGACCCACCACGATTTTCTACGGTGTCATACACTTTTTTAATGGAAGTCCAGATATCCGAAAAACTAATTTCGGCTTTCAGAAGGCTGATCCTACTAAATTTAATATTGTGCTTTGCGATATTGATTTTAGTTTGATTTTAGCAGTCATCATATTGCTACAACATATAAGAACAAATAATACCTGTTCTTGTTCTATTTCTTAATTATCTTTTTACTTATTTATTCAGTCAACGAATTTAATGCAGAATAGCCTAGACGACCACTTTATTGCTGTGAAAAATGTGTTTGCAACTGGGGCAACCACCTATGTCGGTAAAATCAGATAACTCACCGCACATGACTCTACGCTGAAACCTGGAGATGGATCGATGAGTGTACAGCAATCTAAGCTCGGATTGCATCCGCCTCAGCAGCAGAGAAACCGAGTTAGAAGTCCAACATCACGTGAAGAAAAAGGAAGAGCAGCATAGTGTAAGACGTAACAAGCGTCGGTATATCGACACACTGGCTTCAAAGGCGGAAGAAGCAGAAAGCAGGTGCGACAGTAGCGTTGTCTACAAAATCATCAAGGAACTCAGTGGTGTTCGGAACTCCAAACAACATCCAGTGAAAAGTGTAGATGGCAATCTACTGATTTTGGATGAGGAAAAATTCACTAGATGGAGAGAACATTTTGCTACTATCTTAAACCACTTAAACGATGGCGTTATGATCTCGAATAAGTTTCCCGAGGCAATAAATTCCCGAATTCGCATCGGTCCTCCCAGTAAAGCCGAAATAATGGCAGCAATCAGGTCCGTCAAGAAAAACAAGGCGGTGGGTATTGATGGCATCCTGCCGAACTATACCAAGCGGCGCCAAATATATCGGTTGATCTGCTACAGAAGCTCATATGCAGAATGTGGGATACTGAATAATTTCCGCAGGAGTGGAAAAGAGGGATGATCATAAAGCTACCAAAAAAGGGAAACCTGATGAAGTGTGGAAACTGGAGAGGTATATGCATTTTTCCAACCGTAGTCAATACAATGGCTAGAATAGTTCTGGAACGATTCAGAGAACATTCGGATTCAATTCTCGACGTCGAACGGGAAGGCTTTCGCCCTGGATCCTCTTGCATCGACCATACCAACACCTTACGGATCATTATAGAGCAATGCGTTGAGTACAAGTCTCCGCTACATTTACTGATTATCGACTTCGAGAAGGCTTTCGACAGTTTGAATCGGCCTTACGCAGGAGAGGAATCCCAGGAAAACTCATAACTATTATTAAAGCTACATACGAGGGTGGTAAGTGTCCTGTTTTGCACAATCAATGGTAAGATGTCTGAGGATTTTGAAGTCTAAACTGGAGTACATCAGCGGTGTATACTATCACCACTATTGTTGTTGGTGGTTATCGCTGATATCCCGTACAGCATTGACGGAAGGCAACTGTAGTATTCAATGGACAATGACATCTTACATGAAACACATTGACTACGATACCAATGTTTGCCTACTTTCACTTGGCCTACTAAAATTATTGGCACTCCCAACACCCGCGCTCAACTTAACATTGCCGGACAGAAGGTCGAGAAAGTTGACAGTGGTCTCGGCAGAAGAATCAGGAAGGCAGGAAGGCTAAAGCTATGTTACGTTCGGAATGCTATCCAAAATCGGTAAAAGCAATGTTTTCAGCTTAAGAACGAATCTGCGACTGTTCCGCTCCAAAGTAGTATCAGTTCTGTTTTATGAGTGCAGTACTTGGAAGGTGGACACCACTACCACACGCAAGCTGCAAACCTTCGTACATAGATGTCTAAGGATCATGTTGAGAGTTTTTTTGCCCAAACGTATATCTAACGCACGGCTTTATCAGAGAACCAGCCAAGAACCTATAGACACTACTATACGGAGAAGAAAATGGCAATGGGTTGGACACACCCTACGTCGCGAAGACAGTTCCATTGCGAAGTGCGGCATGCAGTGGAAACCGCTTAACCAAGCAGGCAGGAATACGGAGCGCCCGAGAAATGCATGGCACAGTCTTTAAGATTAAGTTAGAGAAAACTCGAACGCGTTGCAGAAGTCCGAATAAGTTGTTTTCGCCCTATGCCCCCGAAGGATTAAGGGATTTATTTAAATATATGTAACTCTTATAAATACCAATTTAACTTCAACAGATTTCGAAATATATATGAATTAATAACATTAAATAAATTATTCACGTAAATCAAATAAGATAATACAATTCGTTGTTTAATTAGTAACATTAACAAATTTTTTAAAATATTTATTGGCAAAGACAAATCTAATTCTGAGCTGTATAAGTTTAAAATTCGACAACATAAAGAAATAGGTTCACGTTGACCATATAATGTACTCTTAAAGTAGAATATCAATTTAAGCAAACAAACAAAAACTCACTATCGATTGTTGCACATAAAATATCTCTTATTAACGTGACGTTGTACATTTTTCTTCTCGTTTCAAATGACTGCATTCTAATTAAAACACATTTTTAGCTATAAGAATGATGAATCTGAACGCCAGTATTGCAAAATAAATGACGTAAAGCAAATCTTAAAAATATTTTTTGGACGTTTTCGATGCGATTTATATTTGAAATAATGGAAGAACCCCAGACAACACAAGCATATTCAACAACGGGACGAACGATGGAACAATGTAAGGCCTTAATATAGGGATCTTTGAAATCTGAGGAGTTCCTTTTAATAAACTCTGATAGAGAGCTGGCTTTGGCAACAATGTAATTTATATGAAAGAAATTGCGATGCAACACCTACTTCTCTGTCCACAGACGCGGTGATTCCAAATTTTCTGAACTCTGTGAAACTCTTTTTTCATAAATATACAAATGTTATATTACTCGTACCTCTCACTGCTCTTTTTCAATTTTCTCTATTTCAGTGTATTTTTTCAAACGTTGGGAATTTCTCTTCCTCATTTTCAATCACAAAAAAGTTGTTAGTTTAGTGTAAAAAGCTATAGATTAAAATTCAATTCACGCTTAAGCTTTTAAAATGTATAGTTTTCGATGTAATGTTCTTCAATTCAAATTTATCTTCCCTTCCAACCAATATGGATTTCCTAAAAGTGGATCAACGATCATTAACTTAACTGAATTTGGGTTTGAAACCGTGATTCCATCAATGTTTTAAACGATAGCGGAAGTATTTTTATTGATTTCACCAGCCAAACTTTCGATAAAATGCTGCCAAAATAATAATTTTCAAATTTAAAACTCTAACTAAGGAATATGTCAGTACAAAGTACCTTTTTAATAAATCATCTCCAATTCGTTCATTGCCATCTTAGAGTCCCTCTGTATTCCCTGATCTTAATTTTTTTGGAAATTGCGTCCTCTCTGCGGATATACGCAAAGATAAAATTTTGCAGGTGTATATCATCTCCGGTTGATTCTTGTTCAATGATTAGAATGACTTAGACAAATTTTCGAAATGTTTCCATACAAACTTTCTTAAACTCAATGCCAGCAAATGTCTATGAATTGCATATTCACATTAATGCCATCAAAAATTTCCCCCAGCTTATTGCATTCACTCCGCAATCAAAGAGTTATCTGCGATAAGGAATTCAACTGCCGTTCCCAGATATGGTATATACAATACATAACATCATTTCCAGGCCCAACTCAAGTCTTGATTTCATCAAATAACCCACATATCCTCACACAATATTTGATTAAATTACAATCGCTTAAAGTCGCCTTGAAGTTGCCGGTATCCTTTTTACTCTACAACGTTTCGTACGATTAGTCCATGCCAATTAATCTCGTTTTAAAATCAATCCGCCTAACCTTATTTGTTTTTATCTATTTTATTTACGTATTCTTTTAATATAATTTAATATAAACATATGTTTCACTCAAAATAATCATGGAAATAGTTATACATTAGAGAATAGATAGAGACATTTTGTATTGGCAATAAATAGAATTAAATGTCACTTCAAGAGTTAAAGGTATTTATTCTATTAACTCATTGTTGGGCGGCAGAGTAATACAACATTATTATACAGCGACAGGAAAAGAAAAAGAAAAGAAAATTAAGCTTATAAAAAAAACATAATACGCAAGATAATTTGTACATAATTCAATAGTTTAGCTATTGAAGCGCAAAAGAATTTCGACATCACTGTGATTAAATTCGAGAAGCCATATTTTTATTTTATCTAAAATTCTATAAGATTCTTATATAAGAATTCGTATAAGAAGAGAGCCTGTGAAACAAACTGCGGGATACGGTACTAAGAAAATGTCTGTAAAAAAAGCTACGAAATATGGGGGTACTAACGAAATTACTTTCTTTTCTATATAGGTTATGTAGATTTGTCTGAATTTGGGTACTGTGAGTATCCACCCCATATAAAGAAAACTTCTATAACTTTAAAATAGTAAAGGTGTATCAAAGGCAACATTTTCAAAGCTCTAAAAAGATCCATAAATTGAGCTAAACGAGCTTATTTTTCTGATGGCACATTTCTACAGGTTAGTTATCTGTTGAATTTTATTTCCTTAACCATCACCCGAACAAGTAAGTTTAGAGTGAAATATAAGAGTATCATAATAAACCATTTTTAGAGTGTCTATAGAGCAATGTTTCTGGAGTTGGTAAAAATAACGAATCAAATTTAGATTTAGCGTATACTTGGAAGGACTCAAATTGTGATCAATAGTGACGCTTAAATATTTATAGTAATCCACAACTTAAACTTAAAGCATCGAGCAGATCCCAGAGTTTTTATCATTGCACTTAGAACTGGGCAAACTGTATCTACAGCAATCATCTCCATGAAAAAAATACATATATCCGGAGTTATCTGGATAGCTAAGCTAAAAAACATTATTTTCGTTTTATTGCTAATAATTAGCTTGTGTTTCGCAAACCATAGTTGTAATGTACAGATGTCATGACTCAAGCGGGCCACTAAGTTAAATTGGCTAACGGAGCGATATGCAATTCCCAATATAATGAACAACATTGGACGGAGAGCTTAACCTTGTGGGATACCTATTTTGATTTGGAACTACTATATTTGTTACCAATAATAACTTTCTGTGATCTATCACTTAGATATGATTTAAGCCAATCAAAAATAAATGCACGAAATCGTTCATTATGCAATTAGCTAAAAGACTAATATGGTTAACCATATCGAAAGCTTTCGTTATGTCAACAAAAAGGCCAGAGCAAAACTGTTTTCCATCAAGTACAATACATTGTAGAGCATAAATCTAATAGAGTAGGCTCAGTAGAAAGCTCAGCTCGAAAACCTTATTGATTAGAACTAAAAAGATTATTTATATTGAGGTAACACAAAATTTGGGATTTCATGGCTTTCCCAAAGACCACAAGCTGATGGATCTGTAATTTTTAAAATCTTTTCTAATACCCTCTTTCTATAAATGCGACACAATTGCACATTTTATTGTCGTTCATCCAGAAAAATATCTTCAAAACCCGCAATAGGTTAGAAAAATGAACTATTTATGGAATTTTAAACGTCTCGTAGCACGTTTTCGGGTAAACAGTTGCATGTCGCAGGCTTGATGTAGCGTTACGTTTCCTTCACGAATGCCCATGGGAACGTTTAGAAGATATGCGTAAACAAATTCCAAACATTCCCTTCCAGATGTTGTTGAGAGGTGCAAATGCTGTTGGCTACACAAACTACCCAGACAATGTGGTTTTCAAGTTCTGTGAACTTGCTGTTCAAACTGGCATGGATATCTTCCGCGTGTTCGATTCATTGAATTACTTGCCAAATTTGATCTTGGGTATGGAAGCAGCCGGTAAAGCTGGTGGTGTTGTCGAAGCAGCTATTTCTTACAGTGGCGATGTCAGTGATCCAGCTAAGACTAAATATGACCTGAAGTACTACACAAATCTTGCCGATGAACTTGTGAAGGCTGGAACTCATGTTCTATCAATCAAGGATATGGCTGGCTTGCTTAAGTCTGCTGCAGCTAAATTGCTTATTACAGCCATCCGTGATCGTCATTCCAATTCACATTCACACCCACGACACCTCTGGAGAGGGTGTAGCTTCTATGTTGGCTTGCGCTGAAGCTGGTGCCGATGTCGTTGATGTTGCTGTCGACTCAATGTCCGCCATGACTTCACAGCCAAGTATGGGCGCAGTTGTAGCCTCACTTCAGGGAACTAAACTCGATACCGGAATTGATCTTCGTGATGCATCAGAGTACTCCGCTTATTGGGAACAAACACGTACCCTTTACGCACCATTCGAATGCACAACAACAATGAAGTCTGGCAATGCTGATGTCTACTTGAATGAAATTCCCGGTGGTCAGTACACCAATCTTCAATTCCAGGCCTACTCTCTAGGCTTGGGTGACTTCTTCGAGGATGTCAAAAAGGCATACCGTGAGGCAAACATTTTGTTGGGTGACATCATCAAGGTTACTCCTTCGTCAAAGGTTGTCGGTGATTTGGCTCAATTCATGGTCCAAAACAAACTTACAGCTGATCAAGTGCTTGAAAAGGCTGAAGAACTCTCTTTCCCCAAGTCTGTGGTTGAATTCCTACAAGGAGCCATTGGTACACCATATGGCGGTTTCCCAGAACCACTCCGTTCGCGGGTACTTAAGGATATGCCACGCATTGTAGGACGTCCTGGCGAGCAACTTTCTCCACTCGACTTCACTGCCCTTAAGGCCGAATTAAAAGAATCTCACCCACAAATCAGCGATCGCGAAGTTATGTCAGCTGCTCTCTATCCTCTAGTCACATCAGATTACCTTAACTTCAGAGAAGACTATGGACCTGTTGACAAACTGAATACCCGTGTATTCTTGACCGGACCAAAGATCGGTGAAGAATTTGAAGATAACATTGAAAAGGGCAAAACTTTGAGCGTCAAAACTTTGGCCATGGCTGAAGATCTTACACCAAATGGCGAACGTGAAGTGTTCTTCGAATTGAACGGTCAATTGACGTCAGTTCTTATCCGTGACAATGAAGCTGCTAAGGAACTCCATATCCATCCAAAGACAGTTAAGGGCAACAAGAATAAAGTAGGCGCTCCAATGCCCGGCACAGGTTATCGACATTCGTGTCAAGGAAGGAGATCATGTAGAAAAGGGACAACCTGTTGTTGTGCTCTCTGCCATGAAAATGGAAATGGTCGTTCAAGCGCCAAGGGCTGGTGTAGTTAAGAGACTGGAAATTACCAACGGCATGAAACTCGAAGGCGACGACCTGCTCCTCATCTTAGAATAAACCTCTGGGCCGTGTCACAGCAGTAAAACTTCTCTGCAACTCAATTAGATTGGGGCTTAGAAAAACCGAAATTTGTCTGTCCGTACTTCTGTAGCGTTAACTATTTTAAGTAAGAAACTACCTGCTTTTTTGATAAATCTATCTTTAGCATACATTTATACAAAATAGCAAAATGAAGATATTTTTTTAGAAAGCAAACAAATTTTTGTACAAAAGAAGAAAAAAAAAGCATAAAAAAGGGATATCCAGGGCATAGCATACGTGTGTATATACAATATATATATTTGTTTTATTTAGTTTGGTTTAAATTAATTGTAACTTGAAACTCAATAACGGCATAACAAACAAAAACCAATAAACGTCTGCAAAAGTCATCTAAATACGCACAAAAAAACTGCCACAAAAACAGCGTTTGCCAACCGGAAATCTACGAAATTTCTTAACTATTCCTCCAAACATAACTGAGAATGACATTTAAATTAAGACTATCGACTAAAGTATATATTTTCTTTTTAATTGTTATTATTTTTTTCGTTTTCAATTGGGTCCATTCTAGTGATAAAGACAGTTTAGACGAGTACGCATGTTGAAATAAAATAAATTTAAAAATGTTTGTTCTTTATAAGAGTCCAACTAAAGTTGTAAAATTTTATTAATTTTGTTTTGCCATGAAATTGTGTTTTGTTTAGAGTACTTGTTAGTTTTTTTTAAGTTTAACCGAGAAAATGTATATGAGACAACAAGATAAATAATTTTTTATGTAAATGTTGACTGTTAATAAATAAAAAAAAGCTACCAATACTTGATAATGATGACGGCCCAACCGAAGTAAAATACTCGCTAAATTCATTCGCTGCAACTGTGGGATCTGTAGTATCAATATTGTAACTATTAACCGTGATAGGGCCGTAATAGTGATTAAAATTTCGATTTAGAATATCATTTATGACCTTCCATTCCTTATTTAGATTTCCTTTCGCCGACCTTATCTTGGTTTTTTAAGTTTAGATTCAGAATTTTCGTGGAGAATTTTGTGTTTTAATGTTACTTTCCTAAGTAGTGTAGAACCAACCCAATGTTTTAAACTTATATCAGAAGGTTTTTCTGCATATGTGTAACTTGATGAATAATTTAAAAGAAAGAATACTCATACATGATAAAGATATTCCGGAAGATGGTTTAATTGTCTCATTTAAGCAAGAAGTTAGAATATGCTGCGCCATAATGGCAACATACTTATAAGTCATAGGGTTTAGGTCTAAGATATCTATTATACATTAAAATCACCTATGGCAGCTAGGCTCGCACATTACTCAAAAATTTAGAAATTTATAATACCTGCGATAATGAATTTATAGCCTAATTTATAGTCTAAATAGTCACGCACAACTCCAACTCCACGAATCATTGGGATTTCTCTATAAATTGTAATAAAGGATTTTGTAATCATCTAAGTATTTTGTGAGAGTATATCAAGTTTTCAAAAACAAATGCTACATCAGGCAAATTCACACCTCTAATCAATTAACCGCACGAAATAGTTACTCGTTCTGGGTGTTTTGGCATCTTTTGAATCACTCGTGAGTTGTTGGTGCCCCAGATGCGTTAGATAGCGCTGCTAATAGTCAAACGGCGTAAGTTTTTGCATTAATTTGACTTTGTACGCATTGGGAGCCAAACATTTCATCAAAATTCGCTGCAGTGTGGCTGTGGAGAGATGTTTGAGTAGTTTCCGACACTGTCCCTTACTGCTGCGATGTTTTCCATTGAACGTCTGAAGCGAACACGTTTCGGCGTCTTCATATCTTTTTTGTATTATATTGTGCACACACGTCTCAAAAGGCATGTAATTACGTGTAAAATTAGCATGAGCTTTTCGGATAGTATCTGCGATTGAACGTGAATTTTTGTAATAAAATTGAACGATTTACATTTTTTTCTTTTAAGTTTCCCTTATGACAGATCGAATTTTATCAATGACATAGTGTCACTCGTTGCATAAAATTATCGTACCATCAACTAGACAGAGATTGGTGCGAAATGAAGAAAACATATCCGATGTGGTGGCCAATATCGAAGTCGATTCGGCGCCGATCAGCTGAATTGGACATCGCCGGTTTATTTTGCGGTTGCATTTGGGCCTACATCCGTATATCACAACGTCGTGAGTTCGCTAATTGGGTACTAGAAATGTTTTTTATCCAAAAAATCGTCTTCTCGGACGGATCCCGTTTTTGGCTCAGCGGATATGCGAACATACTCGTAATCCACATGTATATGGCCAAGCATCAATGCATCCACAAATATTGACTGTTTTGTGTGCTTGATGGCATGGTGTCATCTTTGGACCTTATTTCTTTTAAAATGGGGAAGGGGACACCATTACCGTCAAGGGTCTCAGGTATAGAGTGATGTTAACCAACTTTCTGTAGTCAGAGCTCGACAACACCGATATATCCGAACTGTGGTTCCAACAAAACGGCACTATATGCCATACAAGCGACGCAACGCTCGAATTTGTGTCATCTCACGGCGAGCGTTCATCAATTGGCCGCCGCGATCATGCGATTTAACACCACTCGATTATTTTCTCTGGGCTACTTGAAGTCCTTAGTCTCCGTTAATAAGCCAACCACTTTGGACTAGCTCAAAGCCAACATTAACGCCGCAAATATTGGACCGAGTCATCAAAAATTGAACCGACCACTTGAAGCACTTCCTGCGAAGCCGAGGCTACCATGTGATTGATGTGCTATTCCACACATAATGGCATGAACGTTGTGTATCCAACACCGTTGTTGTTTTATTTAAATCTTTTTCCTTCAGTATTCTTCAATATTCTCTCTAAAATATGTATATATCTGTATCTAATATAATTATTATTCATGCTGACTATTTTGTGCAAATCTACAAAAATGCTATTAGCATGCATTTTCAACGTCACTCTATTTCTGAACCAAGTTCAACATGTATTGTAATTCTAGGACTTCCAAGAAGTTAACAAGGTCAATTGTACGCAAATAATACGGTGTTGCATAAAGCACAAATGTATCTCAACCGTAAATGAACAAGGATTATGAATAAATGCCGTACTTTGATCCAGACTATAGCGAGAGGGAAAAGTTTTAAAATTTAAACTCGTATATTCGCGCATGCAGGAATAAAAAAAAATTGTGACATCTCGAATATGAATGTAAATAAATGCAACCCTCCATATGCTGGTCGTATTGCATAAGAGAAAAGTGATCTCGGGGCAAATGGAAAAATGAAAATGTTTTTTTCAAGACTCGAGGAGGGAGCAATATAATGTTTGTACGAAACTGATTATGCGACGGTCCAGGTAGCGGGTGGTGAAACCTTGAAAAGAGGTCACAATATTTGCTTTTATACATCGAATTCTGCACAAATTTATATAAATAAATAGAACAAAATAACGACTGAGGTTGTATGTCTTATTAGCTAAACGTCCAATTAATGGATCTTAATTTGAAAATGTTTTGTTTTATTTCCCTACACGATGTGCTGGCAATGTGCATCAGCTCTATCTGTCGAATGATTAATTTGTTAATAACCTTTGGTATACGGATAACGCAACTTGTGGTCTGCATGGACAGTTAGTCCTCAGAATACCAGACTCCTTCTAAGTACATTTTGTAGCTGAACAAAACGGGGAATATAGTTCAAGTTTTCTTTATCAAACCAGATGATATGTTGAGGATATCAACAGAAATATTTAGGCCCATTACAACTTTCACAAGGGCAAAATAAGTATTCCATGTACGATATTCACTCCTTCAAAGAAAGATTCTTGAGTTGGGAATTTATCAAATAATTATTAATGTGAGAGATTTGCCATATTTTGGAGAAATCTATAAGATCTGAAAAATATTGAGAGTTTGTTACCCGATAACTTCGTTTGCCAGTTGACAAATAGTAAGATTCAGTTATTTTTTAAGGACTTTAACTACTTAGTTTTATATGACGGTTGATTCCCGCATACATTCCATTTTATGTACCGAAATCTACAGTGATAAGTGACGCATTTAAATGATCAGACGCGGGTGCTCTTGATGCTTTAAAATACAAGACATTCAGAACAAACGTTGGTGACAATGAAAATACGTTTCCAAAAGAATAGTTATCAATTCGATAGACCCATTTTTGTGAAAACGATCGACAACTGCTATTTATCTCCAAGTTTGCTATCAAACTTAAAAAAAGTGAAACAGCATGGCATTGCGTATACAATTGTATATCTTAAGGAAGCGTTATTATATTTTAGAGTATTGCAGAAGGAAGAGTTGCGAGTAAACTGCTCATCAGTTTACTTTTATCTAGATGGGTACCGTGGTTGAAGGTTTGAAGGGGCGGAATGTTTCTGGCATTGAATTCTACTCATTTGTACTCCCCGCATTCCTTTACGTTTATGAAATCATTTCTTTAACTGTGTCGGACATCAATTAATACGAGGATTTATCAGGTTGAGAGGTTAAAAACGAGAAACTGAACTCGCGTTTGGGACAGAGGTCACATTGTGGTATTAGTGCCGTTAGTACTCATTAATAAGCATCCTGTTCAGATCTGAGGGATCTTGGAGGTTTGGGTGGAGATCTACCTGTGTTCTGTGAAATTATAAAAGAGCCATTATTTTTATTTATTTTTAAAGACGTGGAAGTATGCTACTACTTACTCCACCCATACTTGCTAAAGAAAGTGATAATTATAAAGTCGCTTATCTATCTGTTTACTGTGGTTGATAAAGTGTGGTAAAAAAGACACAGTACCCTAGGAAGGAGCAATAATAAGGGAACGGGATCAGCTGCTAACATGATTTGCAATTAATTACTAAAATTAATAATACCCAATTTTAACACCCAGGAACACCCATCACAAAGCGATACAGTACTGCGATTACAAGACAACGTCGGAAATCATTTCCAGGGCGGGTTTTACTAATTAAAAAAAAAGTGTAATGTGGGCGCCAAGTACGAGTACAATATACGAGGTGAGACAAGTTGATAATGTTGCATGCGTCTATATGCAGAGCTTTTCGTTAGATGCATCTCAATTTTTTCTTCCCAAAAGTCGTTTGCATAAGTCGATGCGCTGTACTAAATTTGCCATGTACCTTTAGCCAAATTCTACAGATACTCCAGCAATTTAAGGTCGAACGTTCATCTCTAAGTGGTCTTATGTTTCTGGACTATTGTAAAAAACTTAGTATGGCACAAAAGAAAAAGCCTAAAAATGTTAAAGACCATGAGTGTTGTGGTCAAGTGGATGTCACCGAAATTCGTCTTAAATAAATTAATTGTCGCACGTGCTGCGTTAGAGATAGCATCATCATTTTGAAATCACATAAGCCTTCCAGTCCTAATGAATCAACAAAAAATAAGCAAATATGGAGCGATAGCGGCCTTCATTAACGGTAACAATCTCAATATTTTTAGTACAACACTCACTGGAGCCTTGATGACCTTGTGCGACGACTTTTCTCTGGTCTTATGGGTATACCTGAGGCAATAATAGAAGAACTCCTGCTACAGAAAAAGTCCGAAATTGTCTTTCCATGTACTCATGATCATACCATATATGCGAGTGAGTCGGGTCTGCACGGATAGTTTCTAAATCGATTTAGGATGCGGCGGTGGTGTCTTTGTGGATACTTGCAATCCTGATGCTAATGAACGCTATACTAGTAACGACAGCCAGGCTACCCTTGGAGCCTTAAAGAGCCCTCTAACGACTTCCAAACGAGACTTCACTGAATGGACTCGGAAGGCTAAATTCACTGAGTCTTGTCTGGGTCCCAAGTCACAATGGGATCACGGGAAATAAAATCGCCGATGAACTTGCTAGTCCAGGCACAGGGGATAGCTTTCCAAGATCCTAACCTACGTTAGGTCTGCCTGCGTTCTCGGTATGGGCTTCCATTGACAGTTGGGTTTCATACGAGCATAACTGCAGATGTTGTGACACTCCAGGTTGCCCCAGACCAAATGTATTCTTCCTACATCTCGAAGAGGCCAGCGGCTTTCTTGTTGAAGCTCAGTAGAAAAGACTGCAGACTGCCTGCTGGCGTCGGTCGTGACGGGGCACTACATTTTACTAAGCACTTAAATTTGCTATCCATAATTGATAGGAAATCCTGTGATGCTGGCTGTGAAAGTGATGACGATTGCTCGGAGCACTACCTCTGTCACCTTACCACTGAAGCGCGTATTCAACTTTCTTTGAAAGACCGAGAAATTCCTTTAAAAATAACTTACAAGGAGTACTTGTATTTGGTAACTGATTCGTCGGCATCGTACATCTTTCGGCAGAAGTACAGGATGAAAAGCACACCAAACAACCAAATTGTTCGTAAATAATTGCTGCTGTTGGAAGACCTCAGGCTGTTCGCTTGACAAAATGACGCAGTTTTTTCGTAAAATAAGCCACAGACCTTCGAGAGATGCACTGATCTGAAGAACAACGCTGAATAAATTGATTGCGGTCGTAAACAGCTGCAATATTCTTTTTAGTTCTGGCCTTTTGTTGTCGGTTTGAATTGTTTCAATAAAAGCTAAATTGTTCACGTATAAGGATTTTTTTCGTTTTGTTGCGCTATGGGACGGAGCTCCAGTTCCTTGTGTTATCACAGTGCTTTGAGCAGCGGGTTTTTGTTTGAAAGGTACATAATTCGTAATTTTAAAGCATATTGTAAGATTGCTTGTAAAAATGTGTCCGAATGACCAGAAAGGTGCCTTTATTACATGCTTAGAATGGCAGTATTCAGTTAAATGATTTATCACATAATTCATTTTAAAAAAAAAATTACTGAATTGGCTTAAAAAGTTTTTCTTCTATCTAAGTTATTCGACTGCCAGGAGATTTATTAAACTAATCTTTTTTAATCAATTTTGGCAATATTTTCGATACTAACTTTGTGATTGTTTCTAGACTGGTACTAAAGTTTTCTTGAGAGACTTTCTAGGTTTCTGAATTTATATATTTTGCATCGATTGTAACACCTTGAGTAATTTTTCTCCCGTGCTGGTTTCGCAATGTCGCTATTCGTCTTCTCGTGTATCCTTAAACCTTTCTTTTTTGTGCTATCTTGTTGTTTCATCCCATTTTCATTTGCTGCCAAACAACTTCTGCAATTTTCGGGTAAGTCTTACTTCACTTTCGTTGTTGCTTTTTTGGTGCTGTGCAGCCATTCAGTTGTGCATATCCGCACACTTAACACATCTCGAAAGCTTTTCACAATAAGTTTTCGTGTGACAATAGTATTTATAGTTTTGGCACTCCTATGTTTCCGATCGTTATAGCGCAGTGCCACATCGATTTTATTTCAAATATAACCTTGGGTATATTTAGGTTTTTTTTTTTCTTTCTTGATAACTATATTATCTGTGCAGGCTGGCCCTTTCATGCCACACATTGATTGCTTTTCTTCCTTTTGTCCATATCAACCTACATAGCCCCTTTGCCACACACCCTATATTCCTCCTCATCAAACAAAAAGGAAAACAATTTTGGTCAAATTTACCACGGGGGAAAAATTTAATTTTTAGTTTTATTCTTTGTTTACCCACTTTTTATTGGCTGTCGTCTATTTTTGCGTTTTCAGCTTTTACACTTTGCCAGGTAAAAACATTTCCTACACCGAGTACAATCAGTGGTTAACATTTTCTTCGCCATTCTCTTTTGGCTTTGTGTTCGGTTTTTGTCACCTCTCACCAGCCATCAGCCGTGTGATTGCTTTTTGTTCTTACTCGAGTTGTTTTTTTTTTTTTTTGTTATTTATATGATTCTCAGCTGCTTGGCGAATTTATTAATTAATTACTTAGATCGGAGCCACGTGAATTTTGCAAAACGATTTCCTAGGATTGAATGAGAACGAGGAGGTCGAGATATACGAGTATGGCACAGTACCAGTCGAACAGGCGACACGGCTTTTAGAGAAAAGGTGGCGAGTGTTTAAATAAATTTCCAGACACTGGTCACTATGGCGCGTAGGATCCAGGTCCTACGGCTAGCATTTTAAACAACGAATCAGATATATTTTTATTATCAATACTGGCAAAATATGTATATCTGTGAGAAATTGTGCAATAACCACAAATAGCTCATATAATGCTTTTGTGTCATTAACATATTAGTAGTTAACATAATATATAACATAATCATTGAAGTATGGTTGAATTAAGTTTATCAGGTACTTTCCTCATTTTAGTGAATTTATTTTATGCGTAAGTTATATTTTTGTTTCGGATACTTGCATTCACAACTATTGGTTCCGTTTTCTTTGGGTCTTAGGACTTAAGAAGCAGTTGAGTTTATTGTCTCTGCACATGTCAATAAGTAAATCGATTGAATGCGATGAGTCAAAGTGTCCACTAAGAAGATCCAAAAGTAAGTGACAGATGGCTGGCAGCGGAAAAGCAATTTGCTTAGAAACGACAAGTATTATCATGGTGGACACAGACAGAAACTTCACTGGACGACATCTAGGTGCTGGAAGGTACATCGGATTGTTTTGTTCGAAATTCCCTCTTTCAATACCAAATACTGGCAGCACATCCATTTTTACCAGTTTTTGCAGGCAATAAAAATTTCCTTTGCAAGTTTGACAATTATTCTAGAGCTGAAGTGTGAACTCTGAAATCATTACTTTGAAATTGATTGCATATCGCTGTCCTATACTGACATCTTTTATCTCCATCCAGCGAAAGACCATTCATGATATTCACTAGCTCTCACTGTTGAACGTTACGTTTTTTTTACTGCTGGTGTTGCTGCAGGACGAGCCTTTAGATTTTTCCGTTTTTCGATTAATTTCTATGTGATTTTTTTTCATCTACCAACAATGTCCTCCGCCCCGGAAGCAAAAACGTTTGTACATCGGTTAAATGTTCTCGAATATAATAGTTTTCACCAATTGTGATAGGTACTGCAAATTGTTGGCATACTAACGAGTTTTCTTGTCTCACTCATAATTCGAGAATAATGTTGATAGTCCATTCCCAGGTCTCACTACGTCTATTTCGTGTGTCTACATGGTGCTGCTCGGTATTGGAAAAATGTACAAGTCGTTCAATATTTATATGTATTTCGTGTCCCCATGACATGTTGGAGTCCTTGGTTGCCGACGTATAGATGGGCATTTATAGACCCTAATACAATGATAAATTCGCCATCTGGTAATGCGTGTTTTTTTTTGAATGCAGAAGTTTTCTGTCTCTTCCTACATAATGTGATAACCACTTAAATGTGAGCAGCGACATCTAGCAGAAAATGTCGAAGACCAGAAGGTTTCGATATTGGAATAACAAAGTCTGCAAACTGGAGAGTGGAATCGAATTTTCTAGCAAATTGGAAATTGTATGGGACGCTGGATGGCGAGGATTGTTCTCGAAGTATGTCATTCGAGTATAAATACCAGCATCCCAAAGGTATGCAAACGAGTTCTAAAGTGTAATTTGAAGTGTTAATTAGGAGAAGTGATTAAGTGGTTTAAGTAAAAGATAAGAAAAGATAAGCGGTTGAGAAATTGGATTGTACTGAGAGAAACAATTAAATAGTGAATTGTAACTGTACTGAATAAAGCGATTTCTATTGAAAAGAATAAGTTCTATCATTTGTACCCACACAAACATTTTACAATAAGTTGCCAATAAACATTACGTAGCACAGTATGATTCTGACGATTCAAACTGTACTCGAGAATCTGGCTATTTAAACATTTATTTAAAGATAACGTAAACAAATGGGACACATCGAAAGTTACTGTCAGACTCAATGGTTTGTTGTCACCGTGATACACAGCTAGCAACAAATTAACGGGCATGACATATGTAAAATACATATTTTATTCTTAATTTATACAGAAGAATTTGATGGTTTAGTGCATCAAATGGTTTTGAGATGTCAAGAAAAACCACAAGTGACATCACATCTTGAATATAACGTATATCATCAGTAATTTTCAACAAGGCCAAGGTGCAGTTATACTTAGATCTAAAGCCAGATTGGTTCTTCGTTATTATATTTTTTATTCTATGAGGAAGATCTTCACTTGTTGTCTAATGATTTTCTTAAACACTTTGCTGAGGAAACGAAGGATACCAATTGGCCTATCATCGGAATTATTTGTGCGATTATAATTTGGCAATAGGGAGTATTTTTGCTTGCTTCCATGCTTCTGACATAATACATACAGGTCATTATAATTGTGCTAAAAAAATGTGTTTGGAAAATATCCAAACTTACAGCCTTAGATTTAACAGAAAGAATGGCTTCACATATGGTTATCTCATTGACACATTGAAAAGAGAAAGGACAAAAGTGTGTTGCTCTGGTAAAAAAGGAGGAGTCAATTCGATTGTAGTTACGCAAAAGCATGTGAAGTAGGTCCTCTTTTATAATGTACCCACCTTCTCTTAATTCAAACTATCTTCTGGTATAATTGGAATATTCTGGCCACAATATTAAAGGAATAAAGCAAAAGTAATATAGAAATCCAGAAATTACCACCTGGGAGGACAAGACAACGGTACAGTTTTGATATTATTGTACATTAGTTTGTATTTTTTTTTTCTACAAGTAAGCAACATTTCTCTGGAGAAAAACATCATGAATGCGATAACTTTTTAAACATTTGCAAAAATCATCCGCAAACTGAGACACTAACTAGGATGTACAAAAGGAAATCATGTCTGTATGATACATACATACGAGTATGTAACATATATTTATATATAATTTTATGTAGAGTTTTGGGACTTTTTCCTCAAATATTGCCCTCATTAACCTGACTGAAAAGAAAATAAGAAAATAGTTTAAGAACAAAAAAGAACGTGTGTTACAAGAAAAACGTTGACAATGAGAATTCTTCTTCTGCTTCATCAGCTTTATACTTTTTACCAACCATATAAACAAGGGAAAAGTACGATATGTAAATGACAAGTTGGAGCTATTAATTTAAACTCAAGGGACAAACTGTTCTTGGGGCACAGTATATATACAATAGAACCAGCATCCAGGAATGAATGAAATATTTTTTTTTTCGATTTTTTTCCTTGATTTGAAAAAACAGACGTACTAATATAAAAGCAAACAATTATCCAGTCGTTAAGATTATCTAGGATAACAAAATAAAACGAAACGTGTGCTAAATTTAATACTATTATTTGTACTATTTTTTTGGCACGCCTGACATTGAAATCTCTTGTTGGGTTTGAGTTTATGATCCAACTGACCGGTTCAGGTAGCCCGGTCAATAAGCTAGGTAAAGTTAAACCCATTTCAGGCCGTTGGGTCGTGCACGACCCCTGATTTTGTATTTTTTTTATTTTCCTCGAAAAAAGTATTATTGTGAATGAATAATGGTTTGCATCAATTAAGGTCATGCTGAGAAATGCAGTAAAAATCGGAGAATAGAAAATTTCATGACGTTAGACTGTACTCGTACAAATGGCTAAACGTTACTCGTGTGTATGTATGTTGCATGATTTTCAATACATATTTAGGACATGTTTGAATTTTTAAACATCGAGCTAACGTAGTCTAATTTCATCATTTCATTTCATATGCGACCCTTTGGCCCAGTGCATGTAGAAATGAGGCTTCGTCAGCTGGCTGCTCCCAGTAACGGTAACGCTCCTTTGTTTACTGCACATTGGCACCGAACTTTCTGTCTGCGACATTTGTTCATCCCCGTCTGTAAGTGTGGTTTCAGTTGGAATTTTCGTGCTTTCGTTTGTGTATTGTTTGTGTTGTGATGGAGTCTTATAATCGCGAAACTACAAAAGCGTTGACCACTGAAGAACTTCTTGCTTTATTAGAAGAAGAATCAGATGATGAACCTGAAGCTGTTTACATCCCTCCGGAAGTTGATGAACTCACAGATGATGCAAATATTGATGAAGATACTATTGGAGAGTTTGCAGCTGATTTCGAAAAAGACGTTGCAGGTACGTTTGAAGTTCATCGTCGACGTGAGAATGTTTCCCCTGTCTATGTTTTTAATAAAAACCCAATTGTTATTATTATTACTGTATTCTAACCCGTGCTTTAAAAGATAATGTTATTTGGGAAAAATCTGATAAACACCAAGAAACAGTCGATTTTCAAGGCTTGTCTACAATTGAATCACGAAATATGTTAGCGAAATGTGAAGGTCTTTCTCCTTTCGAAATTTTTTCACTTTTTTCCAATGATTCTCTCATAAATACGGACTGAATCCGAACGATATGCTGCACAAAGAACGATCCGAGTTACACGACATCACCATCTGAAATGCGTTAGTTTTTGGGAATTTTGCTTGCTTCTCAGTATTGCCCCAGCTCAACATGTATTGGTCGATGGACGAAGATAAAGGGGTAGAAACTATTCGGAAAACAATGAGCAGGGACCGCTTCAGACTTATGAAAAGTATCTACATTTCATTGACAACAGTAGTCTTGATAAAAGCAATCGATTTTCAAAACTAAGCCTACTTTTTTTATAAGTTGAACCTAATTTTATTCAATTCGGTGTTTTCCGTTGATGAGGAAATGGTTCCTTTTTTTGGCCGACACACAGCAAAAATGTACCTGAGGAATAAGCCTGTAAAGTTTGGCTTCAAATTGTGGTGCCTTTGTTCAGATGATGGATATTTATATAGTTTATTTCCTTATGGTGGAGCAGGAACCAACATGAAATCCGATTTTGGAGGTAACGTCGTTATGAATTTCTGGATGGTCTCAACCCTAAACTACATGCAATTTATTTTGACAACTTCTTTTCCTATTATGCATTATTCTGTGCTCTAATAGAGAAAACATTTTGCTCAACTGGAACTGTGAGGGAGGACAGATTAAAAAAATGCTCTCTAGAAATTGATTTTACTCGTACATTGAAAAAGAAGGAGAGGGGAGATTTTGACACAGCTTTTGATCATCAGACGGGTTTGCTAGTAGTAAAATGGAACGACAATTCAATAGTCATTATTGCAAGTAATTTTGAAACTGTTTATCCATTACAACACGTGAAAAGATTTTCCAAAGCCGAAAAAGAGAAAATTTCCATTCCACAACCAACAATGATTTTACATTATAATCATCACATGGGTGGTGTCGATTTGCACAACAACGGAGTGGCGAACTACAGTGTTAGAATTAGGAGTAAGAAGCGGTGGTGGCCGTTATTTATAAATTCACTGAGTAATGCTGCAGTAAATTCATGGAAAATTTTCAACCGCGTGAATGAGACCAAACTTCCCCAGTTAGACCACCTCTGCGATGTTGTGAGACAGTTGTTGAAATTGGAAACAAATGACGAAGTGACCCAACCGTGTATAAATCGAGGTCCTCTTGCAACTTCTATATCTTCTTCTTCACGATTTGACAAGATTGGACACTTTATTATCAGGCACGACTTGGACAAACGGAATCGCTGTAAAATTTGTAAGAATTAAAAGTTGTATTTGTGCGAAAAGTGCCAGGAACATCTGCATCCTGAGAACACTCAAGCGTTACCATTCTAAATGACGCATCGAGCCACAGGGTCGTGTACGACCTATGCCACATTTTAATGATGTATGACGAAATAATTTTTTTTATCTGTTTTTTACGACATTAGAGCTTCTTAATAAATAATATTTATAAAAAAAATGTTTGGTTTGAATTTTTTTCTGTCCTTGGCCTGAAATGGGTTAAGAAAGATACATATATTCTTGCTCACTTAACTACTTGTGAACTCATTATGCTATCTATTTGGAGTTTGGTCTTAACTTCTCGGTTGTCTCTGAGGTTTATTTATTTAAATTATTATGTGACAATATTTGTGTGTACTCGAAAACGCAAACTATTTACAACGAAAGGACACCTATATAATTTTTCTTATTTAGACCAACTAAATATAATTGAACTGACGTTATTGAATCAATCTTAAGTAGTTCATCTTACATAATCAGCAGCACAAGTAAACATTCTGGCTCAAAATAAAGTATGGATTTATATTTGTTATGTTATTGTTAATTTTATGATTTTTATTACCCTTTTGTTTTATACTTATATCACACTGCTTTCGATTTTGAATTTTACCGATTTATTAAAATAATGAATTAATGTAAAACCTTTTGTAACTCCACAAAAATTAAAATTGAAAAAAATGTAATTTGTAAAAATGCAGCCATCATACTAACGTTGAAGTTACTGGAAAAACACTGTCTATCTATATCTATATATAGGGTTTTCCAATAAGGCCTTGCCAAATTTGTTTTTAAATAAAACGCAAACCATTAGAGATATTTCAAAAACTTTATTATCGGCTTGAAATACAATCAAAACATTTATGAATGGAACTCGACTTCGTTCATATGGCCACCGCGGGCACGTTTGCAGCGGTCGATTCGTTGGGCCCAATTTTCAACGACTTGCCCACACATTTCGGCCGAAACGGCCGCTATTTCGAGTTCAATGTTGGCTCTGAGCTCTTCCAACGTCGCGTCGTCGGCATATTGGCATAAACCAATGACTTAACGTAGCTTCACAGAAAATAGTCAAGCGGCGTTAAATTGCACGAACGAGGCGGCTAATCGACTGGCCCATTTCTTGAGATAACACGCTCACCATACTTACTCTTCAATAAATCGATTGTAGCGTGTGCTGTGTGGCTTGTAGCATCATCCTGTTGAAACCACATGTCGTCCAAGTCCATATCTTCCAATTCGGGCCAAAAATAATCGGTGATCATGGCGCGATAACGCTGAACATTCACAGTAACGTGACGATCGTTATCGCCGACGAAAAAATATGGCCAAATAACGCCGCCGGCATGCAAACCGCACCAAACAGTTATTTTTTGTGGACGCATATTTTGCTTATTAACGAACCCATTGAGCCAAAAATGAGCTTCTTCAGTGAAGATGATTTTGCGATAAAATTCATCATCTTGGCGCATCTTCTCCAGAACAGAATCGGAGAACTTACTTCGCTTCAAATGCTCCATCGGCTTCAATTCTTGAGTCGGCTTGATCTTGTATGAGTGTAAACCAAAATACGCCATAATGTGGTCTGAGCGATGCCCAATTCTTGAGAACGTCGTGGAATTGACTGATTTGGATCATTTGCTACGGACGCCTGAACGGCAACGATATTTTCGACACTTCGACCAACCCGTTGTCTCACTGACACGGCAACATCACACAACGAATATGTAGACTCAAATTTTTGCACTAAACTTGTTATTACCTGTCTACTAGGGCGAGAATTACGACCGAAAATTGGAGTTAACGCTCTTAAAGTTGCAGTCAGCGACTTCGAATTTCGGTAGAAAATTTTTATAATTTGCAGACGTTGCTCGTTCGTGTACTTTACCATGATGAAAATGTTGAGGTTACTAAATAAATTGACAGTGACAGTTTGATGATTAGTGAAAGAGTGCGTTCACAAATTAAATTCAAAGTTGTCAAGTCCCTATTGGAAAACCCTTTATATACATAGTTCCGTATAATCAATTCGGTTTCAAGGCGAAGCATAATGTCATGCATGTAGCATCTAAACTGGTTTCTGATATCCAATGGGAAAAGACCAATGACCAGTGCATTGATGTCTGCCTGATTGACTTGGAAAAAGCATTCGATACTAGTACCGTATGATTAGAGGGGCTCTTCTTCAAGATGAATAAGCTGGTCATTAGTAAAACTCTTCTGTATATCATTTCGCTCCCCGATAATAAACTATTCGCTGCCTGAAATTGAAGCCCGTGGTCTCAACGACATCAAAAACTTGCTACATAGTCCGTGAAACAATAGCTTTATTGCAAGAACGATTCGATGAGCAGTTGATTTCACGGTTCGGACCGGAATGTGGCGGCCAACATTACTCGAGTAATAGGTTAAACACAACTCGTAATACTCGAACGCGTCATCAAAAATAGGAACTTCAGAATGGGCCAAGTTAACCGCAGTATTTCAATATTTATCGAAATTGGGGTTATGTCAAACTCGGCACCTATATGACAATATCTACGCTGTGTAGAATGGATTATGTAGTTGCAGTTGTAGAGACTGAGATATTGAGGTTTATTTTGAAAGTTGAGTCATTTTCATGAAAAAGTGCGAGTCAAGAGAGACACTTGTCGAGTTAACTCCTTCTAATTCGAAAATTCTAAAAAAAATTTTTTTTGAATTAACCCCTTTTTCACGCGCAGTAGCGAAATACGTTATCAATTAAAGGTCCTCCATAACTCGACTAATCTTCCAGCAATTTCCCGCTGAAATTTTACCTTTAAGTCGTCTAAGGTATCCTGCTTGTTCGTATACTCGTAAACCGGAGACTCAATGCAGCCTCAAAGAAACGAGCCGAAAGGTGCTAAACCGCAAGAGCGGGGCGGCCAATTCACAGGTCTACTTCTGGCGATAACACGATCACCGAACTTCTTATTGTGCAAGCATTCCAATTTCAATTTATTCAAAAAAAAAAATTCTGCAACATGGATAGCGATTTTTATTGATTGTTACTGACTCGTCGGCATCGTTTCGGAAAAGTACGGCTCAATGATACATCTGGTATGAAAACCACAAAAAACCGTCAATTTTTATATGCAATGGATACCGTAGCAACGCTTGTTGCTGTTCTGTACATTTCGCGTGTAAACAAAGTCAGCCTAGAATTTTATTTGTCACCGTGGATGATTTTTCGGAGAAAATAGAGATCATATTTCATTTTCAATAGAGCTCAATCAACGAAAGTTCTACGTACACGATGGTCAATCAGCGTTAGCTCTTTGGTCAATACGATCCTTTATATACGTACATATAGCCAGTTTTTGCAAAATAGGCCATGAGGAGGTTCGAGCGACGTACAGTTCTTAAAAACGGCGCGGGACCGATTGATTGCAGTCTTGACTTACCGTCTCGCGTTTTACTGGCACCGCACAATTATGCAGTGAAGAAGTCGATTCGAGTCGATTCTAATGGCTGAAAAATTGAGTTAGCGCACTTAACATTTGGAACACAAATATGTCATTTGTGAAAAGATGATCTGGGTGAACTCAGAGAAACCCGATTAGAAAAATCTACGTCATGGTCATCTCCGACGATGTCACCTTATATCTTATCATTCAATACTACACTCTGCATATGTTAAAGTCCTGATAATGACTTAAGTTTAAAGCATTTGAAGTTGGATTTTTCTGGCGCAAAGGTCTCTTATATTTTCGCTCCATGCTAATCCTATATGTTCTACACTTTCATCGCATTTCTACGGACCATTTACGAATTACCCCAACAATTCTAAGTGTTCACGAATTAACAAATATCCGACAACGAGTACATACATATTCTGATCTTTTTCAAGAAGTATTTTTGCTTGCATTAACATTTGAAAGGGTGCAAGAGGTGTAGGATTTGAAAGGCTCATTGTTTTACAGTTGATGCACGCAGGGTTTGCGAATGGTGACAGGTGTCATCTATAAATTTGGGAAATTTACCATAGAAGGCTACACAGTGAAAGAAAAATCCAAATTGATGAATTTGACTACGAAAATACATGTTCAATCGCGGCAAAAATGCGAAAAATTTGTACGTAATCATGTGCCATCCGAGACGTGTGCTCGCAACATAATCGAAAAATTCCAAGAGGAAGGGCTCAGCACCAGATGTGAAGACGCCGAAACGTGTTCACTCCTAGACGTTTAACGGAAAATAATGTCGCAGCGGCGAAAACTACCCAAACACCTCCATTCGTCACCGTTTTCCAGAACTTGACTTCTCCACACACACTGAACTGAATTTTGACGAAAGATTTGGCTCTGCATGCGAACAATGTCCAATTAACGTAGGAACTGAAGCGGTCGATAACCAGCAGCGCCGTACGTTCTCGGAATGGGTGCTGGAAAAGATGCTGAGATTGATTTTTTCAATAATATCTTGTTTTTGGATGAGGCCCATTTCAATATTGGCGGCTACGTTAATAAGATAAATTTCTGCATCTGGGACATCAAATATCTACGAGTGATTCAGGAGATGCAAATACACTTAGAACAAGTAACTGTTTGGTGCGGTTTATGGACTGGAGGTGTCATAGGGCCATACTTTTTCGAAAATGATCTAAAGAAAACCATTACGGTCAAAGGAGGGTGCTGCCGAGAGACATGATTAACATTTTTTTGTGGCCGAAGCTCAATGATATGTATACAAAAGACCTCTACTTTCAATAGGAAGTGTCGGAGATACCAACTGGCCGCCAAGATCGTGCGACTTAACACCGTTAGAGTTCTTTTTTGAAGTAATGTTAAAAACAAAGTCTACAACAACCATTCGCAAGCAATTGCAACTCTGAAAGCGAACACTGAAATCGCCATTGCCGAGATAGAGCTCCAATTGTATGAAAAAGTGGTTGAAAATTTCGAGAAAAGTATGAGGGTGGTTCGCAAGCAAAACCGAGGTAGTCACTTGGAAGATGTTGTTTTCCATAAATAATCCCCATATGTCTACTTTACAAGGCAATAAAGATTTCAGAGGTATCTCAACAATTGTTTGTTTTATTCAAAAAATAAATCCCACACCTCTCGTTGAAACGTCCTCTAGTTACAACACTCTGTCTCAGCTCAATAACAATTCAAGTACAGGAAATGGAAAAGGTACATGGTGTCTATAATTTATGCAAATATACAAAGCCAATATAATGTTTCACCTGCCAAACCCATGTTCCATTTTAAAATTACGTTAACTTGAGAAAAAAAAGCAAAAATAAAGTGATTGAGGTTTCCTCTGTGAATAGAGATGGATAAAGTTAAGTCTGTGTCCTGAAGTGTTGTGTTGAAGACAAAAGGCAAACATAGGAAATATTTATCATAATAACAGAGCTACATATATGTATATCAAAAAATCAATAATTCAATAATGATTACTCTGTTTATTTTACATGGATTGTAGTTGTGACAGGATGGCAATTTTTACCTCAAGGCTTGAGTTCTAGAACAACTGTGTCAGTACTCCACAATTATTTCCAATTGCCAATTTCTACTTTAATTACTCAGGAGGGTGAGCATTAAATAATGGGCGTTAAGTGAACAGTAAGGAAATAGTACATAAGTACGAGGGTTTTCATGTTACACCCATTGGTTACTTTCTCATGTAAAAAAGTTAAAAATCAATACAAACGAGTAGTTCTTGGTAACTTGGCAACAGACATTTTTGAAGCTTTGAAGATCCGGAGGTAGTTTCATGAAGTATAGATGGGAGTCCATACTTTGTTGTAGTTTTGGACATTTTTCCAGCTTTGTGTTAATAGGAAATTGGCATGTTTCATTTATCATTTCCTTTGAAGCGTTAGGTAGGGTTGACTTCATACAGGAAAGCAAGCTTCCATATGAAAGGCGGAACTGTTTTTAAGGCAACAGGTATATTAATTGTCTCTTGGCATACACATATGCCATCAGAAACAGGAAAGGTATTGTAAATATACCATTCTGATGAAACAAGATAATTACACCGGATATTCCATTTTGATTCTGTTGAAATGTATATGGACGTCTTTTTTCAAGGATACGAATACGTTCACAAGGAAGCAGTGTATCCCTTTTTCAATAGACGAGGAACTCAATTTTCAAATCAAATGATAGAGTCAAATTCATTCGTGCGATTGCTAGTCAGAAGTTTACAAAAAGAAAATTGCTGTAACGAGCAAAAAACAAGTCTCCGAATTTTGGTAGTTTTCATGTAAGAGACACAACTTAAAGGTTTTTTTTTTATTTTTAAGAAGTAAGCAACGATCACTAAATATTAGACTTTATAAAGCCAAGTGACTTTTTCTGTATAAACTGTAAACGATGAATAAAAATATTTGTGTCTGTTAATCTACGAGTATATTTGCCGTATACGTGTATATTAATGTGAAATGATTAGTTGGGAGATCTCCAACTGGAGTGCTTCGAGTAAGCAGTTCAGCTTCCCTATGTTAGCAAACGAAATAGAAAAATAAGGCATCGCTTCATGGTTACAAATATGAGTATGTCCCGATTTTAATGTTTTGGGAAGGTCCTTACATACTCTTTGCTTAGGATGATGCTATGTTACATACTCGTACACTGCGTTTCACATAAATAAAATCAAAACCGTCATAAGTTAGTTTTGGAGGTTTTTCTCAAAAAAATAAGATAACTAAATGCAACAACAAATGAAACAGATATATGTTGAATTTCACCAAAGCAAACAATTACAACGGTGGCCGCAACAGTCACTATGACAGGTCCCTCATATGGGCTGAGGTTCAGTAAGGCTTTTCAGGACTAGTCAGGGTGGTTAAAAAGGGAAGGTGGCTGATGAAAACAAAGTTGGTGAACTGCACTCTCATACTCCCGGAATTGGCTCCTGACTGCGCAATATTCCGGGCCCTCTCGTCAAAACGACAATGAAAGAACCCATCATGTTGGGGGTTGTCCATGTGTCTAACTACCCGACCACATAAAAGCTGACTGTTTTCAGGCAACTAAAAGCCTCGGTTAAGGACAGATCTAATGTTGTTGACCCTGAACAATCAAAAAACGCTAAAAGGGAATAAAAACTATGACATAAACTTCGGCGATTGCTACACAGATACAAACAGCGTCTGTTTGGGTGCTGATTTGCTGTTAGCGGCGCATGAAACCGTCAGCCGAATTATTCATGTTCACTAACTATTTACAGCCAAGGTACGTCTACAGATATCCTAGACAATAAAACAACGAAGAAATGCTTTGAGTTTCGACAAATAACTCGCCCGCAATCTCTACGACTAAAAGAAGAGGGCAGAAAAGAGAGGTGCTATTCCAGAAACAATATTAAGAAGTCTTACCAAAAGAAAAAAGTAAACAGAACATGTCAACGCAATAATACCGGAACAGAGGCCTGTAGAGATGAAGAAGAAAATATAGTAGTAGATCCACAGTCGGTATTGATTCTATGGAAAAACCACTCTTAAACGGCGATGATAACCCAAATTCTGCTGTCAAGGAGAATAAGCCATTCAACCTGAACCGTGTAAATAAAGAGATCCATTCAGCCGACCAAAATGAACTAAGCATATCAATATCAATTTCTAAGCTCAATAAGGGTGCTGGATTGTAGCGACCATGTACTCGTACGAACTCAATTCTAAAATCCGATTGGCAGAAAGTGTACCTGAAACACCTAAGCATCGTTTAATCGATACACAAGAAAGGAGACCCTTTTAACTGCGCGAAGTTTGTAGGCATCAGTTTCCTTAATATATAATACCTTATACGATTAAGATCGTAACGTTTGAAGCCATCATGGCCCGTGCCAGTGCGATACTAGGCCCGGAAAATATACAACCAACGGCACATCCTAGAAAAAGCTCAAAAAATGCGATTTTAGGGCAGAATATGACAACATCTATAGAGACAAGCTATGCAGAGCCGTGTGTAGCCTTGGTATCCCTGCCAAACTCGTTATATAGTGCAGAATGGCGATGGAAAATGTTCGCCGCCCGTAAAGTTCTAAAACAATCTCTTCGAACCTTCCGATGTCAAAAAAGGATTTAGACAAGGTGATGCGCTGTCAAGTAACTTTTTGAATATCATACTTGAGAAAATTGTGCGAGAGTCGCAAATCGATATAAGAGAAACAATGTTTCAAATGTCTGCACATTAAGATCAGCGACTTGCTACAGAAGCCGCAAAAATGTGTTTTGTCGTAAAATGAGGACAAAAAAAAAAATGATATGTTGTCAGAAGAAACGCAAAACATCGACGAATCGGATAGAGTATCTCATTACCAGCTACAACTTGGAGGTAGTCAAGGACTTTGTTTTTTTTTTTTTTAGAACTTAACACTCAAGTGGGTATGAATACACTTAAAGTGTCTGAGCACGTGTTAAGGTTTTTTGGAAAATGGGATAGAGAGAGAAAGAAAAATGTTTGGGCTCAGTGGTTATTCCGCTCCATGGGTGGCATCCAACATTTAATGGGAAGACTAAATTCTTAGTGGAAGCTTTCTTAATTTTAATTTTCGTTAACTGAAAAAAAAATATTAATATGTCTTACGGGCGAGGCTGGGATTCGAACACCGACCCTTCCGATTTGGAAGCCAGTCCATTACCACTTGAGCCATGGCCACCGACCTTGGCACAGCTATTGTAATGACATCTCTTCAGAAATCAAACGAAGAGTTACGGAAATACCGCAAGTGGAAGCGGACATCAACCAACTTGGAGTCAAGTATTTAAAGAAGCTTAGGAAAAGTCGATTCCATTATTTGCTGCCATTCTTGGTACAATTTCCAGAATTGAACTCAAGTGCTCCAAACTAGGTGATCACACCACACCTATCATATAGTCCAGTATAGTACAGGCCATGTGCTCTTTTGAATACTATAATCGAAGCTGCATATGTCTAGCATTCATCTAAGGGGTTTTTTCATTTGTTTAAACCTGCTTGAGGTTCTCAGTACTAAGAAAAACACGTCAGACAGTAAATTTGCTAAATGCCCTCGGCTTCAAATTTGATTTGATATTCGATGGAAGCGTAGCGAACGATAATGCGGCGATCAGCTGGTAAAATCACTTCAGAAGTTTTTTTTTTTTTAAATTCTGGATTCCTAAAATAATTGTCAGCAGAGAATGCGCTTTTGACCATAGTTTTTTCACGATATCACTATTGACATAGCATTCCGAGTGATAATTTTTACATTTGTGCTTTTTTGAAAATAGTTAAAGTTCTTACTTGTCCGTTTTCGGTAGTAAGGCCACGAATCTTATCTACTTTACTCCGAATTGCACTCTACAACAACTTAACCTTGACTTTATTCAAGCTAAGTGCAGTGTATGTTTGGATGTGGTTTCTTCAGGGTAAATCCTTTCCCCAATTCGCATAAATACAAACTCTGAAACCTAGGACCTTTATAATTTCTTTGGACAAGCCCAGGGAGTTTGCTCGAAATATGAAGTGTCTCTGCAATATTTTTGATGGACTCTCAGAAACATTTTTGGTGGGCCAATGCCTGATAAACACACCTAATGCTACGAGTACAGTGAGACATTTATTCTCTACTACTTGCGGCATTGGCTAGGTTTTTGGCCAGTCAGCTGATGCTTTTACCTTTAATAAAATATGTTTTTGTTTTCTCACTTTCTTTGAACCTCGACACGAACTCGAGCTTCTATGGCTTTCGGACAGTGTTTTCCAATAAACGCTTTTATAAAGTGAGTTTTTTTTTAAGCTATGGATCTGTTTTTAATAATTATGACAGAAATTAAGTTTGGGTCGAAGACCTTTACTCATGATGACATTTATAGGATAACCATATATTTGAAGACGATATGTGACCAGTTTGATATACGAAGAGCATCCTGTCTCCCCAATTTTAGGAAACTCTATCGAGGATTTAGGGTTCTGTCTTTCTAATATAAAAATGACACCACAAGAAGTAGTCGAGTGATGTCAAAATGTCAAATTGCATGATTTCAGTTTTTCCGCTGGATTTACGCCATCCATTGCAGATCTCCCGCCACACTTTCACAGTTTCAGTTTTCAGTTTTCAATGCATTTTATTTTCTTAATCACTAACTCTTACATACTAACAAAAAATGCTTAAATGCTAGCTTACAATTACTTAGCAATCTCATACTAACTTACTGGCCCCACACAGGCACTCTAAGCTACTCTAAATTCTTATATCTATGTCTTTCTACTTCATTTACATTTTATTTGGAAATGTTTATTTTATATACTTAGGGCTAAGAAAAAGCTACACTTTCACACTAGGGTTTCTCATGTACATACATGGCCTTGACGCGTTATTTGCCTTGCGTTACGTAGAGCATATGTCGGGAGTTGGGTTCGCGTTTGTACGAGTGTATCATTATCATTATCTTCTTACGTTTATTACGATTATTGAATGTTGCTTAATAAAGGGATTTTCGGGCGTCACTTTTGTTAGGCTATCGATGACAAATAAAACGGAACTAGTTCCGGATTTTATAATGTGATCCTTCATAAGAAAATCTGGTACTATATCAAGATTCAGCTGCACGATGGGAGGTGCCACTAAGAAAGAAGAACTTAAGCGGTTAACGGAAAAGAAATACAAAAAAAACTGTAATAAGGAAACAAGATCAGCAAGGGAGGAGTACATGCGTAGCAGAAGTATATAAAGTAATTTCAGCAAAAAAATGAAAACAGAACCAAAGCAGCCGCGAAGTTGGAATACACATTGAGCAACTTCAATCAACGTACAATTTTAGCTTAAAATCATTTACGAGTATATGAATATTTTCATCAATTTTAAAACTAAATTCTTTGAAAAACACATACCAAAAAACGTTTATACCATTTAGTTAAAAATTTGAACCTAACGCCAACAAAACAAGGTTCGCCATATTTTTGCTAAATAATTTTGTACTAAAAAAAAATAAATAGCTGTGATAAACGCGGTTACATGTCTCATGTTAGAAGCCAATAAAATCATTCGCTTGTTGTAATCAAAGGAAAAAACAGTGTTGCTCTATTTTATTTGATTTCCTCCGTTCTGCATTCGGTTTTACACAGTTCGAATCCTATTAATTCAGGGGGATTTTCCTACGCTTTGTAAATTTCCCCAAGGAGCAGCCAGACTGTACAGCTACCATCCATCCTATTTACAAAGTAGGCGATTCTCTGTCTCGTGAAATCTACCCAATATAAAGGGTTTTCCAATAGGGACTTGATAACTTTGAATTTAATTTGTGAACGCCCTCTTTCACTAATCATCAAACTGTCACTGTCAATTTATTCAGTAAACTCAACATTTTCATCTTGGTAAGGTACATGAACGAGCAACGCCTGTAAATTATAAAAATTTTCTACCGAAATTCGGAGTCTGTGACTTCAACTTTAAGAGCGTTATCTCCAATTTTCGGTCGTAATTCTCGCCCTAGTAGACAGGCAATAACAAGTTTAGTGCAAAAATTTGAGTCTATATATTCGTTGTGTGATGTTGCCGTGTCAGTGAGACAACGGGTTGGTCGAAGTGTCGAAAATATCGCTGCCGTTCAGGCGTCCGTAGCAAACGATCCAAATCAGTCAATTCCACGACGTTCTCAAGAATTGGGCATCGCTCATACCACATTATGGCATATTTTGCATAAGCATCTTGGTTTACACCCATACAAGATCAAGCTGACTCAAGAGTTGAAGCCGATGGAGCATTTGAAGCGACGTAAGTTCTCCGATTCTGTTCTGGAGAAGATGCGCCAAGATGATGAATTTCATCGCAAAATCATCTTCACTGAAGAAGCTCATTTTTGGCTCAATGGGTTCGTCAATAAGCAAAATATGCGTTATTGGTCGGGTGAAAATCCACATGAGCTTCATGAATCACCACTTCATCCCCAAAAAATAACGGTTTGGTGCGGTTTGCATGCCGGCGGCGTTATTGGGCCATATTTTTTCGTCGACGATAACGATCGTCACGTTACTGTGAATGGTCAGCGTTATCGCGCCATAATCACCGATTATTTTTGGCCCGAATTGGAAGATATGGACTTGGACGACATGTGGTTTCAACAGGATAATGCCACAAGCCACACAGCACACGCTACAATCGATTTATTGAAGAGTAAGTATGGTGAGCGTGTTATCTCAAGACATGGACCAGTCGATTGGCCGCCTCATTTGTGCGATTTAACGCCTCTTGACTATTTTCTGTGGGGCTACGTTAAGTCATTGGTTTATGCCAAAACGCCGACGACGATGGAAGAGCTCAGAGCCAATATTGAATTCGAAATAGCGGCCGTTTCGGCCGAAATGTGTGGCTGAGTTGTTGAAAATTGGGTCCAACGAATCAACTGCTGCAAACGTGCCCGCGTTCGCCGGCATAAATGTTTTGATTGTACCGCAAGCCGATAATAGAGGTTTTGAAATATCTCAAATGGTTTGTCTTTTATTTAAAAAAAAATTGTCAAGTCCTTATTGGAAAACCCTGTACATCCCTGTTAATTATCGCATCTAAATCACTTTAACAATAAACAATCAATACAGCTCGAAACCTGCATATCCAGCATCGAGAAGACTAAAAGGAAACTCTATCTCAGATAGACTCGTCAACATTTATCGACTCTTTACGCTTGCTGTGCCGACCAATTTTTGTGAAATTATAAGAACTACTGGTTATGACATTAGGCACGTTGCCTGGATCTAGGTGGCCTTGACGTGTTCTATCGAACCTGAACATATAAACGAGGCTTTTATACAGTAATTTTTAAGTGTTGTGTCTCTCTGTACGCTATTATCTCAACTTTAATATTGATGTTGTAATATGGTATATGGTTCGGTTCATACTTTTAACATGATGTATGAAAACCAGTGCGTCTGAAGCTAGTACAATGAAGGGATTTTTTTTTTTTGTGGATAAGACATCATTCGCGCCAACATCTGCACCGTCATCCCTATAGGATTTCCTTTGGATTTATTTATTTTTAGTGTGCATTTACTTGTTGAACATCGCAGTCCTTCAACGCTGTGCTGAAATGTTATCGTTATATCTTCGAATTCGAATTTAACTTGTTTATCTCTTACAAAAGGCTGTAGCACTTCTAATGACATACTAACAGACTTGTACTTTCCATAAAATTTGATGCAATGATACAATTATGTAATCATGGTTGTAAGGACTTTCTCAATACATTTATTCGGATTATTGACATTTTTCACATTTATCTATCGTCAATTCGATGTTTAAATTGGCAATTTGCTTTATCCAAATTTTACTAGAATGCGACCACGGTGACAACATTGGAAATGGGAATTATGTTAGTCAAACACTGTCTTTTTTTTGGGACCAAAATACATCCAAAACAGATTTATTTTCTGGAAAAGAAGCAGTGCAAAAACAAAGCTTTTCCCCAAAATCCGTTAATATTAAGGCAGCACAAATGTACGTTAGCGTCAACTCGAGATCGCTACTTGTAGCAAAAAGTATGTGGATCTTAGTTTTTAATAAAAAATTAAACTATTCTACTCTTATATTGCGATAATAATCTTTGGTAATCAATATTTGTAATAACATCAATTTTGAGCTCATGCAAGTAAAATAAGTCCCATCACCCTATCTTGCTCCTTGAGTGAGGTAAGATGGGATACACCTTCGTGATAAGATGTGGTATTAATAGCCTTAGCCTAATATTCGGCACAAAGCTAGTACACAAATGTGGCCTCATCATCTTTATCGTCTTGACCGGGACAGCCGTAATGTGTCCATTTGCCAAAAACAGAACACGATTCCCAGATTGGCATGATGTTAAGATTGCAGAGTTGACAGTAGATGTCCTTACAGTTGCAATTTTGATGCTTGCTACTCCAATGGACGTAGTTAGCGCTATATTCTCAGTTTGGTGAGGAATATTTTATTGACATCGCATAGTTAATATAATACATTAGAATTTTATAATTCGATGTGTGCTAATATTGTTGAGAGGCACCATGAAGTTCATTGATTCCCGAATTTAAAAAAGCTGTAAACTCCACCAATTACGAATAAATTAATACGATATACGCTTCTAAATACGTCTTGAAAAGACTAATTGGCAACTTTCCAAAAGCATAATTGCCCTCTATCTCTTGCCACTAGATTGACAAATTCCATTAAGCTTTATCTATTTGTGAAATTATAGCACGAAAAATATTAGCGAATATACGACGCCAGACTTTGGTCGCACGTGCACCTGATACAAGAGAGATTATAGTATTTATACACAATTGTTGTTTTCATCTTGTTAAAGTTTCTTCTGTTTGTTGACTTTAAGGCAGAAGCATTGTGTTTTTATTGATTTTATATGCACGAGTAATGAGGGAAACTTTTCGTCGTTTACTGAATTGTGTACAAATATGATGCCCTGTGGTAAAATTGACGTTGACACAATATCAGCAGCCGACCAAATTGCATCTGTTGATGAAAAGAAAAGTGAGAAATATCGATCTGGAAGACATAAACCAACTCTTATATCTGCAGGGCCTAGTTTAAATATTTTTACGATATGACAATTGTTCAAATATCTACAATTCGTAGGTACATTCGTATACTGAAGTGATGACCTTCAAATCTAGCCGGAAAATACATAATGTCTCATGAAAAATATTTATGCAAAATTTTGTATTTCATGAAACATGGCTTAATACGAGTACATTTGCTGTTCCCTTTACTTTTTGTTTTTTGGGCGAGCTCAATGCCTCCAAATTTATCGAAGGTACAAAATACTACTTAAATGAATTTTGAATTCACAGTTTACATCTCTCTAAATTTCTCTCCCTAATTTTCTTAAAATGAAAATAATAATGATTTGCACAATTTGAACCAAAAAATTGTCTCCACTGAGTTGTTGACCATGTATTGACAATGTCTCTACCTGTTATGTTTATTTGTTCGTACTAAATATAATCAAAATTTGCAATGTTTGTCAGGTAAAAAGTTCGGTACCAGAAAACATGATTTGTATCAAAATATGTTCAAGAGAAATAGCCTAGACGACAAACCTGACAAAACAACAAGCGGGAAGGCCCTGAATTGACAGCTCTGGCAACATAAAAACTTTAATCGTTCATAATACACTTTGAAATATGTACTTTTACAAAACTTCACCACAATGCGATTTAATCTTGAATTCAATTTCGTGTCGTTAAAATTCCATATCCTTAGGAAAATTAACCACTATTGATTTATTTAACGTAGTTCGAAACTGGACAGCAATTCGAACTTTAGAGTTTTTGTGCTGCTTAACCCCATACAACTAAATGTGTCTCTATGTCCTTATATTCAAATCTTTATACATCTTTATACATACAATACATACAAACTTCTGTGTGGCCTCGACATGCCTGACAAACAACTTCCGAAGGACACTGTGTGTTAAAATCTTCGCCGTAGAAAATGACTAACCTACTGAACACCTTGTACATTAGCCCACGCGAATAGATGACGTTGATTGTACCCACTTTTTTAGGTTTAAGTGTAAAAACTTAGCAAAAGGTTTCAACAAAATCATTTCTTTTTCATCTTGAATTCATTAAATTAATTACCAATCACTGCCTTCAAAATGAATGGTGATTTCATGTTTTGAAGTTGGTTATGTTATTGAATTCATATGATTGAAGTCAATACATAGAAGTTTTTTCTGTGACTTCAATGACTGCAATCAAAAATCGTTGCATTCTTTTACAACTCTGCTATCTGGTCACCCTCTATTTGTAAATTTTGTACATTTTAAAAATTCAAGTGCGGGAACTTGCATCCCTTTGTGCTAGAGAGATTTGATTTGAAGAGGTCAGTAAATTTTTTTTTTTTTTTTACTATAATAAAGATCATGGAAATATGAAAGTTAATGTAACCAATGCAGTCTCTGCCACAAGTTTAAAAGAAAGCATTTCTGCGCCACAAAAGGCTCTTTTTATGGATTTGGGTCTGTTAAACGGAAAATATTAGATTTTGAGAAGTTCACTGAGAAAACAGAACGCAGATGTTCTTCCATGCTACAGAATTATGACAGTTGCCCAAAAAGAGACAGTTCCCGGAAATTACGGAATCTCTGAAACTGAATCTAGAGTGAAACATCAAGAAATGAAGGATCATAATGCAAGACGGCTTTCAGAAAATAAAAGTGAGAGCGAGTTAATTGCACTTCAAAGCATTGCAAATGGGGCTGTGATGGATAATCTGGGCATGGCGCCTAAAAGAAAAAATAAATACATCAGATGGTGTAGCAGATGCAAAAATATTTATGACCTCAATTGTTCCATTGAGCCTTAGTATTTCAAATGGCGAACTTTGGAGGAACCCTTGTCCATCATCAATGCATTCTTGCCGACACATAATGTTCCAAAATTCAAACGAAACTAGAAAACTCAGAAAAAGTACGGTTAATGGTATCGAAAGTCAAATTGGAAATCTCCAACCTACTGAATATTAAGTTAATGACGAAATAGGGATGGTTGTCAACCAAAGGTCTTTTTAACTATGATTGGCAGAAAAGTTCTGAGTGAAATAACAGATTCAAGATTAGAGCGAAGAACACAAAAAAAACTCAACATTGAAGATGATGACGAACACAACTACGAATATTAAATCTGTCCATTATTTGAATTTATTTTAAAACTTGCATATTTATTATATTTTGACAAGAGTCTGAAGATATTGATGAATCTATTGGAATCGAGGAGGCAGCAAAAAGAAGAAGACAAGAGATCCAAAAGTATTTTCGCAATAAGATTGGGCTCGATGTGGATAGATCAAAACAAGGATTTGGAAATACCAATGATGAAAATGTTTAGAGGAGATTTGTTCAAGAATCAGAGGCAATATTCAAAATATTCAAAAAACAGCTTGGAGACTTTTCAGATGAAAGCTTAAAAAATCAAAAAATAAAGACAACATGAAATATACATATTTTGTTTATTAAGCAGTATACTGGTTGAATGTTACATATATTTGAATAGTATTTATATTTATATACAATTGAACAGCGGCATTTAAAACTGAGACTTTCAACACAATGTATATGCATTGACCATGGGATTAAGAAAACAGCAATCAAAGATTTAAAATGAGCATCACATTCTGTGTGACTTCATTATTGCTTCACAAACTTGTAGCAAATTAATTATTGTTAAACCCTTTCATGTGGTACATCCAAAAATCTTTTCGTATCTCTGTGTTTAAGGCAAGAAGAGCTACTGTCCCAATTTATAGCAGTTTCCCTTATTTCGACTCTTCAAAGATTAATCAATCAATCAGAAAAGAAACACTTACAAGTCAACTTGACGTACTTCTTCCATCTTAATCGGAAGTTGTTTTGTTGACTGACGATGTAATATAGTAATTATATAGAATGTAATTACGCCACAGGCAACACGTTTTCCTCTACTCTTGATTTTATAAGTTTAATCTTATAAGCAAAGAAAGGCAAACCGACTTGGCATTCTTTTTCGTTTTTCAAAAAACTGTTTCAAAACAATTAAAAACAATTAAAGCATCGCCTTGAAGGATAGAAGAAGGGTTTTTTTTGTACAAGATAGCCTCATTGTGTTGAAAAAATTTTAACAACTTTATTTTGTAACTTTCGAAACCACTTGTGATAATATTAAACTTAGCTTAAAGGAAAAACTGGAAAGAAATAGTATAACAAAAAGTATGCTAATGTATTTAGGAAAAAGGGAAAATTTATCAGCTTGCAGCAACAATAATAAAGCGAACACAAAACAATCTCTTTAATTAGATAAATTAGTTTGGGAAATTCCAATTAAGACCAGTAACAGAACTTTTGCCTTAACCCATACACAAAAATTGGCCAAAGAAACCAACACACTTCTTTTATATTAGTAACCGCTTGCAACAGTTTTGCCGATTAGAAAAGATGGCGATAGTGTCTTCAATATAAATGGAATCCTATGGCTTAAGAACGCATAGGTGGGAAAACTGCTGCTTGTAAAACATTTGCGTTGTTACTTTTAATTAATTTATATGCATACCTAGTGAGGTGTGTATATCTAAGAGTGCATGTATCCTAGTAAATTTTCGTTCCCCAATGTGTATCTAGGCATCCAATAACTCCCATGTTATATTTCAGAGAAAGTTTTATCAAAATAGGGAGTTGAAAACATAATTAGGTTTTGTTTTTTTTTCTTACTTGACGAATAAATAGTGCCAGAGTCGACTGTGGGCTTAAATAAAATATTTATTTTACTAAGTAATAACTTGCTATGGAAGTTGCTAGAAGTTTAAATCAACTGTGATTCGCCTTGCAATGTTATTGGATGTGGTCGATACCTTTTGGACGATACAATTTTTTTTATTTTTTTTTTCTCTTTTTTTCAGACAAAGAATTAGTCTATTGTACTCACTGTATGTTTCTTTTATTGGAATTTTGTCAGCCTTTCGTAGAAAGATGAAGGACGTTCCAACAGAATCTCTCATTTTTCCAAATCACTCCTCAATGTGACTGCCGAGAATTTAATTCGCTATAAATCATCTTAGTTACTCTTTTAGCTAGTTGTGTTTCAGTAGCTCTAACAAGTCCCATCAGCTCATCCATCCCTCGTTCCTCTTGCCTTACGACTGAGCGGCAGTTTTCTATTAACTCAATCCGCTTATGGAACCTTCCTCCAAGGCATGTTCGAAGGTCTGGTGGCACTGATAGGTTTCGCTCTGAACCTAGTTGTTCTACCTAATATATTTTTCTTCTCCTTTATAATATTTAAATGGAATTGTGTGCATGTTATTAAATAAATATGAATTCGCTTTTTTCTTTAGTTTTTATTTCATTTGTAATTTCTTCCTTTGCTTTGTAGTTTGAATATAATATGTATTTGTACTTATTATCATCACTAGTTATAAGATTTCTCCCATAACTTAATGTGAATTGCTTTAAAATAAATTACTAAAATGGATAAAACTAAGATATGATCCTTCAGGGGTGAAAAAATAAATAAGATATGGTACATGAATATTTTTAAAATTAATTAAAAATCATTAAACACTTATTGTCACGTTCATTATTTACAAAAATATACAGCACTGGCAACCAGTATCCTCTGAATGCCTACGTTCGTGGTGAAGTTGCAGGGCTATGCGATTCATTGCAGTTTGTTGCAATTTTTTCTCATACCAACTTTCCTTGTCATCTTTTTCAGAATTTCTCCGAGAAATATTTATAGCCATTTCGTTGTTCTTTTTTTCCAATGAGTTTTTGTTTACAATATTTTAAAATGAGACATGAAAAAGAGAACGGAGGTATGAAAATTTATTACACGTAAATACGAAACGAAAGTAAAATAAATGCACATAATCAAGTGAAAATGCACTGGTATACGAGTATGCAGCAGTGTGCAGAAAACACCCTGATTCTTGGAAATGGTTTCCTTTCTTTCGGTCGACTGTACCTACTAACATTTCATGTTTCGACGTTAAAAAAAAATCTACTAAAATACTACAATTTTGCGCCACTTTGCACATATACCTTACATAAGGGTGCTAAGAACCAAATTTACAAAAATTCTGCAAATATCTGAATTGCTGCTTAGAGAAAGATGCAAGACTTAAACAATATAGGTGTAGTCGTATCGTATGTTATTGGAGACATTATCTTGAAGAGCGAAGTTAGCAATAGTTTTACTCAGAGAAATACCCGGAAATATCACTGCCAAAGAGACCAAAATATTTAAGGAGTCAACAGAGATACGTAGCTTTATTAGTAGCCCATGTAACACAACTAGGATTACGTTGCTTTAGAGTGACCTGCAATATTTTATGACAAGAACTGGCCGTCGGAATGCAGTTGAAAATTACCCGCCCAATCTTGATAATCCTCTTGCATTTTAAATGTAGTTCAAAATTGGTAAATTGACATAAAGGCCAATACATTTTCCGTCCATTTACCCAAATATCATTTAAGAAGTTCCCTTTGGTCAGATGAAACTCCAATCCTCCTTAAGCGATAAGCTGGCATTTAGAAGACTTAGCATTGTGAAAATATTTGAGAAATTGAAGCATGTATTCTGGAAGCCAGATTATATGCAATTTGAAATCAGAGTCTGTAACAAATTTACGCCGAATTTTTTTATGTAGATATATTACTGGACGTAATTCACTTCAATACTCTTGAAATGGAATTTGACAGGTCCGCCTGGCCTACTCTAGCAGCTTCATCTCCAATTTTCTTCTTCTTCTTAGTGAACTCTGATCAGTGAATAATCCTTGCTTGAAACATCGTGAATTTCTTTAAATTTTCAACATCCATAATGGATTGACCTTTAAGGACCAAAAACAGGATAGATGCCTACCCTATGTGATATCTGCTGCGTGCGAAATGCAGTACATATAAGTTCGGAAAATTACATTTAAAAATCACTGAATTTTGTCGGCATTTTCTTCTTCTTCTTATGGCTTTACATTCACGGGTTGGATTTAGTCTTCTGTTTGATGCGCCATGATTCTGTTCTGTCCTTGAACCTATAGTTTTTGTGTACCGTTAGTTACACCATCTGTCCATCTTACCTTTGGCCTGACTCTTGTTCTCGTGCTTTCAGCGTTGCCGTTGAATATTCTTTTTTGCTTTCTGATTACTAATCATTATTTAATTCATTTATAAAAAGGAGTATACAAACATGAAAAAGTAGAATACCCATAGGTATAGATAAATAATATTTCTTACACAAAAGATCACTCGGAGCAATCCTTGCAAACAACAGGTGCGGGGTTAGTATGCTCATCGCATATTGGAAAATGGCATTTTGTGCAGCTTTTTCTTGTTTTCCGTCTACGTTTCTCGTCTGCACATTTGCACATCTGACAGTATCCTGTACACTTTCTTCGTCCAGTGCTATCGCGGTGCTGAGTGCGTGTTTGCGGCGTTGGTACAGACTGCAGTTTATTACCCAATACGGCCTCCATAGTAGTATTACTAAAGTAGAACTGCGTCGCCAATGGTTCTTGGCATCTTTGGTGAATCAATGGAATGCATAACTCCCTTCCCTGTTTTTTCAAAAAAAATCTTCTCTGACCTGTTCTTTGAGCTATTTGCTGATTATTCTTAAAATGAATAACGTATGTTGTCAAGCATTCTACATCCAATATATTATAAAGAAATGCTAGTGGCCAACGATTTGTTCTTCTCTTATTTGAGTATTGTGAAAGCATTTGATCCATTTGGACGAAACCGGATTTTGTGGAGTTATAATAGAGAGTTATTTCCGGTGTTTTGGTTGCAGTGTTGCCGATTTGTGGAGAGGCATGCATATTTGACAACAATATGACTGCCTTTTTTTTTCTTTGGAACATATGAGCATAACGTTGCTTGAACATGGAAGACAAAAATTGTGCTGAATATGCTTCTGTCCTTAGAAGGAAGCAACTCTTTTGGAATACAAGCCTTATTTTCCCTGATAGTCCCAACTAATGTAAGGCAATTAGCTCTGAGACGCCTAGCCAATTGAAGTGAAGTAAAGAAATTATCTGTGGTGATAGTTCTCCCTGAGTGTTCACTCAATTTCATCACTACTTTTTCGCCGTTCTTCGCTTGCTTCTTTGCATGTGTTAAGAATACACATCGACATAGTATTTCAGTTAACAGACTGCCAGTATCTGTGTGCAAAAATTACCTGTATATATAATGCAATGTAAGCGAATATATCCTCTGAAATTGCAAGGTATTCCCTCCATAATTAGGACCTTAAGACGCTCACTTCTATGGCTCAAATAAAAAGAAACGATGCATACACATGCAGCCTGAGATTTGCACAAAATGAGTTGGGAACTTCTTGCATAATAATCACCATAACTAAACTTTTTTGAGAATAGTGCTTTATGGAGAATAAGGCCGTTACTGGGGAAGAGACATGTAGATAGGGGCAAAGTATCCCTTACTCTGTAAATCGTTAATTGATTTGAAAATAGGATCCGATATATAAAAATTAATCGATTTATTTTTCAGGATTACTTAAGTTTATAAGATGGGGCTTTTAGAAAAGTGCTACTTACGAGTATCTTAGCAATTGTATGCGCCATACATTTGAAAATGAGCATGGAAAATTTGACTCTAACTTCCAAAATAAAATAAGTTTTATATATGTAGGTAATAACATCGCCTTACAAGGTTTTTCATTAGATGCACCCCAATATGTTTTTTAAATAAAAAGAATTTCCTTCTCGCTACCGCTTACATGAGTAGATCGCTCGACACAATTTTTCATAACTTTTCGCCATAATTCCCGATATTCAAGAAATTTCAGCTCAAATTTTCGACTCCAAATCATCGTACGTTTCTAGCTTGTTAGTTAACTTTTGTGACGGAGACGATGGAGCTTCTATACGCTTATAATCAGTAAGGTGAACTGGCAGCTACAGACGTTGAAAAACAACAACAAATATAGACTCTGGATACTAGATTTTGCACCTACATATATGGAATTAGATGAGGCTCGTAAGTGGCACAAAGTTCCACATAGAAGAATGCACCTAACAACATGCCTACCTCCGCCAATACTATCAGTTGATCTTCTAAAGGTTCAAATGTTACTTACGTTCTAAGATAGCGCTTCATTCCCGTGTGATTCGCAACCAACAAATTTCTCCAGTTGCCGCCACTTTTAGCTATGAGCTTTAGAATGTTTGTGGTTTCCCTTTAATTGTGCAGCCTAAATATCTTTGGTGAGTGATGCTCACTTTTCCAATAAGTTGGGTGTAGCTATTATATCTATTCCTCAAGCACTTCGAAGTAAACATTAACGAAAAAGATATCTTTATCCGCCTTGCGGAGACTCCTTAGTATTTCTTGGCGAGGCTTACGCAATTTTCTGCTTAGACCAAAGGAAGCCCAAAAATCCCTTACCATCTCGAGCTTAAAGCTCTATGTTGCGATGTTCTGTTGGACTCATCGATATTATGCGACTTTTCTTGTTGACAGCATATTCTTAGTCCTAATTCATAATTTCTGTGGTTTTTCCATATCCTTAGTATCTGTGTCCTTATTCTAAAAGGCCCAAATGTTTTCTGGTTACCACCCGATTTGGGGGTCAGCTTTCCAACCAAAAAACACTGCGACGTTAACAAAATCAAATACCTCCAATAGGACTCTGACCAAATCTTTCTGTCCTTCAATAAAGGACAACGTTGAGTGGAGTGACTGCCGCACAATCATCATTAAAGAGTTTAGCACATATTTTGGGGTAGCAACTACATCCGGGGAAAAATCTATTGTAAGATACCATTTTCCGAAAGTTGTTTGACGGCCATCAGGCAGAAAAAGTGTACTGGTGCACATAAATTTGATGAATGATAAAGTCAATCTGGAAAATACAGCCACAAGAGATATAATAAAAAACTAAACCAATCAGTTTTGTTATCCCCTGAGTCATATTTAATTGGAGATATTTAATTGATATTGAATAAAAAAAGAGAAGATACACGTTTGGAGCAAAACGTTATTAGCAAAAAATTGTTGTACCCATACACGCTGTTGTGCGCGCATAAGACGTTTCTTGTGACACTTGATTCCCTTATCCTATCCCACACCACCGCCGAATAACCAAGTTCAGCACATGCGCTGACATGCAACTAACCCACTGCAGCGATCACACGAGTCCCGTCATACTGACCCACTCAAGTGTCTGCAATAAATAAACGAAAGGTCACAAGGTATTCAAAATTAAATATTACGTGTTCTTGCACCTAAACAAATAACTGCAGGAATGTGTTAAATCGATCGGATTACTTTGGTGACCTATTGAGCGGACAATGGGATATGATTGATGAAAAAGATAGAGTAAACATGGAGAACGACGAGAGGGGTAATCTAGTTTTGGGTACCAAGAAGGTACGACGCTTAATATTAAAGAGAAGAATAAAGAAAATTAAAGTCCAATACAGAAGAATATGTTATTACTTCCTGACTTCATTTTTACACAACAAAATGTTACTTAAAGTCTGTTAGGCAGTTCACCTTTCTCAAAGCAAATATCCTAATATTGTCACCTTGATTTAATTGCGCGAATGAATAAAATTAAAATCTACATTTCGGCGACAAACGTAAGGGATGAATGTATTCCGGTATCCTCAGATATGGCTGATGCAATTATGTTCAAGTACAGAGTAAACGCATGAAATGATTTAAACACGCCGAATGTACAGGAATCAAGCATACACGACTGGCAATGCTATTCACCACTTCTTATCTTTTTTTGACGATTAATTTTTTGGAAGTAACTTGTATTTATGATTTTGTTTGTACAAATTAAATAGCCCGTAAATCTCTTCGCTTTCTCTTCAGAAAACACCAATTATTAGAGCCATATTCAACCCACCTATTATAATATTTACATGTATGCTTTATGGTGAGGTTGCAAAGAGGTTATACTCGTATTTTTGATTAAAAGCAAAAAAACCGTTTTGAGGCAGTTTTATGTAAAGCCTTTTTGCGTATGATAGGAACACATTATGTATTGGGAACAAATCTTGGTATGCATGTAAATAAATTAAATTATAATAAAACAAAGAAACTAGTGAAAGGGAAAAAGCAACAGCAACTCATTTTTCATCCCATTCCTCCTGAACCAGACTCATCGTACTATTACTTGCACTCACTCATACGATAAAATCAATGAATGAGAGTATAAAATTCCATTAATGGGCTGATAACTAGTTGTTAGTGCACATATGATCGGGGCAGTAGGTCTCATTGTTTTAAGGCCTTAAAATCTACAACAATTTGATTTGATAATCCAACGCCAAAAATTTCAATTAACAGCTCTACTTAGCATGGTCGGCCTTTGTGCTTATTGATTTCAATGATTTATGACGGACATAATAAATATTCACGGACTAAGAAGCAATCACATTTATACATATCTACGTCCAAATCTACGCACAGGCATTTGTTTCAAAACTTTTTTTTTATAACTTACACGCGCTCAAGGGATTTAAGAACCCTTAAAATGCTTGCACACAGCGGGGGCGAAGGAAAATCAGGGAGGATGGAAATGGAGGTAGCGGTGAACGTTGGTTTTAAACGTTTGAAGGTTATAACGACTAGGAAATAAAGAGCTAGGCAGGGCAATCCATAAGCTAGTTGTACGGTTTAGGAACGAATCATGATATTTTAGAGTACCCACATCCGAAAGCGGAGCGACGAAGTCGCGTGAGCGGCTAAACTCTACGGAGAAAAGGGAGAAATCTTGTTTGCGAGCGGAGCGAGTCACCCACCCCAAACAGTGGATAGTGACATAAGACCAAATGCAAATTTTAAATTATATCGCTTGGCGTTATGTCACGGCACCGTTTTGGGCGTACCCAGATGTGGGAATTGTGCTCCAATTTCGGGCGAATAAGTGCCTTTTATATTGAGGCCTGATTAGAGGGGGTAAAATATTTCTTACATCGTTTGAGGAAACCTGAACATTTCGCCGCATTATTGACGTCACCGAATATGTGGTCATTCCAAAGTAAGTTTTCATTGACACACATACCGAGAACGGAAAGTTTATCGGTTTCGACGATGCTAGTGCCATTCATAGATAATGGCTCTTCATTTAAATTTCACTTTAACGACAGGAGACAGCATTGTGTTTTGGGAGCATTAAATTCTACTCTGTTAGTGGTTGCTCAATTAGTGCTTAACATACGCTGGCATTCCCGTTCTACAGCTGAAGAGCAGGGACGTGAGTCCAGAAACGAATATGAGAAGCAGAGAGTACTGTCGTCAGCAAAGTAATATATTGGATAAGAAATAGCAGACAAGAGATTGTTGATGAAAGTTGAAAAGACTGTCGGAGGCAAGACGGAACCCTGGTGCATACCAGCATTTATTTTGTGAATATATTGAAACCATCCAATTTAACTTGAATTGAATGTTCCGAAAGGTAATTTCTAATCCATTGATGAAAAAAGTAATCGATCTCAAAAATACGCATTCTGTCAAATGCCTTAGAAATATAAAGTGCAACTATCGTGCTTTCACCAGATTGATGTACGCTTTGGTTCAACTTTTCAATGAGACATACCATCAGATCTACAAGTGGATCCACGCCCAGATAGTTCGTATTACTCTCATCTGAAACAACTTTCATTTCGTCATATCCGCGTCTAGTGACGTAGCTTACCAAACTGTATCAGAATGCAATTTCTGTTCCAATCCGAAATTCAACTTCCAACTCTGGTTTAATTTTATTCCTACATCTAACTTCATTGAAAGAATTGTATCATCACACTTAACAAAGTTTGCCCTAAAATTCTAGGCAGAAAACACCCGAAGAACGGGGTTTTCATATTTTCGCTGCAAAAAAAAACTTTGTTAATGATTACCTGATTACCATACTAAAAACAGACGTTGGAGGTCATGCCGCTAACACCCTTAACTGTTTTTTTTTTTTCTTTGTGATGTGCTATTCCTTCTAATTTCTTGTATGTAAGCAACATAGTTAAAATGCCTAAAAGAACATATGTATAAGGAAGAGCCAATTGCTGCCAACTTAACAGCCTCATAATGCAATTTTAACTGATCGTTGTTGCTCCTCTTTTTTCTTTTGAATGAGATCCTCTATTCGTCAACAGATTATTTGTATCACACTAAGAGAAAAGGCGTCATAAAATTCGATCGATAAAGAGGATATCAGAGCTAATGAACTGTTTTTTGTTTTTATTCTACAATACCAAACTTGCAGAAGAAAATCGAAAAAAAGTTTAAACGATCCAGAAATGACTGCAACGCTTTTCTTAAATGTGTTTCAATACGACTAAAAACTTAAGCAAAACAACTACAGTGTCCCAAAGGTAATAGTCATATTTTGGTCACCCGTCAAAATATTAGAAATTCAGTCTCATCCTCCATCCTCTATTGCAGCTGTCAAGTACTTTGACAAGGCGCACTACATTACAGCGTGTCGAATCTACAATGGAATCATTCTAATTCCCCAGTTGGCTAGTAGAAAGTTTACTTTTAAAGATCTTTGCACTCATAAACCCACTGGTCTAGGCGGTATACTTGCCCCTTTTTTGAAAAGCTACTCTTCTGCCTAGAACTCCTTCTGATTTTTGTCAGCATTTGTCAAGCTTGTCCCTAAAAAAGGTGTCTCACGTCCTATAAACAATTGTTATGGAATCGCTGATGAAATTTTTCTGAATCGAAAAGTGGAACAAAATTCTACATATCTCTGCCGAAAGCAAGACAAAGGTAATTGACTGTCAAAATTCGAACATTGAGATCAATTAATCTCTTCTTAAAGGATGGAAAATAAGTTTTCGCAACGTCAACTTATATACAAGTGTATATATATACATATACAAATGTTTATAAGGAATAAGGTTATGTATGGGATACCTGAAACAAAGAAACGCTTCTATGCGCCGTGACTCGATCTTTCTCTAGCTAAACACAAAGCTTGGAAAAACCTTAAAGATATTGGAGTTGGCAAATAAATGAACAACAAACCTGTAAATATTGACTGTACGAGTAATGCATTAAACCAGAACTCTATCACTCTCTAGTCTCGATTTTAACGAGCATGTTACTTCAGATGAACCGTTGAAAAAACTTAGTAACACAAGGCACTCCAAAAAATTTTAGCTTCGCAAGGGTTAATGAAATTGATGTCTTTGAAAGCTTTTTATCAATAAAATCTAATTCAGTTGGATTTGATTACATATAATACATCCGGTTTTTGTGAAGGTTATTCTTCTCTACGTGCTGAGGTACATTACTTACCTGTTCAATAATATTTTCACGACTGCTTATTTCTTGGAAATATGCTAAAATCATATGAATTCAGGCATTACCCTTTTTTTCGAAGGTATTGGAGAGAATCACAAATTGTCAAAAGCGCAAATTTATACACAGCAATCGTTTTGTTTGCTTGAACCAGTCTGGTTATCGCCCAAAACATATTTGTACGACTGCCCTAATAAATCTTACTGAGGATATTAGGCAAGCTATTGATAATGGTAATTTTACCTTTTTAAGGCTATTAGATTTTTCCAAGGCATTTGACACTAAGATCATAAAATTTTACGCAAAATTAATTTACTCTTATGTAAATCAGAGATATCAGGCAGCTGCTATTGACAATTCCTTAAATAAAGGTGTTCCGTAGGGTTCGATTTTGCGACCATTACTTTTCACGATGTATATAAAGGAACTTCCCCCATATTTGTTATGCTCATCTATCAACATGTATGCTGATGATGTTCAGCTGCGTAGGAGTTATCCTTTAGGTCTTGTTGAAAATGATATAGGGGAGCTTAATGAAGATCTAAATAAAATTCTAGTGTGGTCAAAATCCAACGGCCTCTGTTTAAACCTGACCTAATAAAATACCTAGTTCTATCAAGGAAGCCATTCCCCAAATCCATCTTGATAATAAGCCCATCTATTCTAAGCAGAAAATATGGAGTTCTTCGTGTACTATTCAAAACGTGTAACGCTATTCAAAACAAAGATAATATTGCTGAAACATTAGTTATCCCTATTTTATTTTTTGCATGCGAACTTTTTTCTAATTGTGACTATGAACACAGCCGAAGACTAAGTGTTTAATACACTAGTATCACTCGCTATATCTGTATTTTCAAAAGATATGGCCATATTTTTTTGTTCACTTGGTCAATATACGGCCTTATACTAGAAAATATTTTTAAGTTTAACACTTTTCTTAATGTTATATTGTACAATCACGTCAACTCTCTTACCTTTATATCAGGACTCGTTTTCGGCATTCTAGAAGCATACGCGGCCTGATGCCCCTACTCTATTCTTTCTTAATATCAGAACGTTTATTTTTTTATGAACACTATACGACAATGGAATCCCTTTATCGAACAATCAAATTAGTAAGGTGTTTAGCCCTGTTTAAGTTAAAACTTAGACAATACTTAGAGATGATTTAGTTATGATGATTGGTTTATCTGTCTTTGTATTATTTGTTTTATTTTTAATTTTAAATAATTTTTATTTTCTCTTTAATTTTAAAATTTATATTAATTATAAACTTTACCATTTAAATTTAATACTTTAACATTTAAATTGAAACAGCTTATTATTATAGTATCATAAGTAACACATGAATTAGGACATGGTATTAAGCTTGCACTATAAAAAAGGTATTGTATCTTACTGTGTGAGGCTATACTTATTTCCATAAAAAAACTAAAGAACTAAATAATTGACTTTAAGTAAAATAAACGTTGATGTGCTTAGTTCAGACTACGGCACCCTTTCTAATATTCATGAATTATCGCCTGCCAGAGTATTCCCTTGTTGACGACAGTACTTTACACTTTTCATATTTGGTCTAGCATTCGGCGTTTGGCAAGCTCATTCAATCTGATATTAACAGCAAAGCTAATTGGGGAACCCCACTGAGTGGAATTTGATGCTTCAAAGCACAACATCTTCCATAAATGGCACTTGCATTGTCGAAACCAAAAAACTTTCCATCGTCGGTAGGTATGTCGATGCAATACTCAATGTTGCCAAAAATGCTGTGAAATGTCTATGTTTCCTCAAGCGATGTCAGAAATTCTCTATCACGTCTGATCTGGCTTAGGTATAAAAGGCAGTTATCTTCTTAGAACTGGAGCATAGTACATATATATTCCCACTCAAGTACTGACTTCATGTATTTTGCCTAACATTATTCCATCGCTGTTTGCTCTACCAGTACGTCAACGAAATAGCCCTTTCAAACCTTCAACCGTAATACCTCTTTCACTATGAATATTTCCTGAAGCCCATTGCCACCAACCGTTTCCTAAAGCCTATTGTTTCCAAAGCCGCACAGCTCGTTTATTGAACGTCGGAATCTTTATTTATATATCGTTAAAATCTGCATACATTCAAAACGAACATACATCGGTATCTCTTTTTCTCTCGTCTAATTTTCCTTTGTCCGCGCTGTGTGAAAATATTTAACGAGCATTTATACCTCCGTTAGTTATAAAAAAAGTTAACCATTTGGCGATTAACTCGGATGCATATTTTGTTCCCCACCATTAAAAACAATGAATGGACTTTTTGGAGTATTCATATTTTTCATATAATATAAACATACTCAAAGTATTGTGCACATCTCTGCACGCGGTAGAAAAATTAAAAAGAAAATAACGGCAAAGAGGACATCGAAGAAAGCTTAATTTTCCAAAACAGCGCATCAACTCATTTAAGTACAGGTCAACCTTTTTCGAAATTTATTTATACTCAAACCCATAAACGGTCGGGTTCCTTTTTATTTTCATGTTGAAAATGGTCGATAATTGATTGTCTTTTTTTAATTTTGTACAGAAATCACCCAATTTAGAGTGGATTATACTGCATGGAAAAAGATTTTTAAATGACCCTACCATCGGAGACTTTACTTTTAGATACATACCTATCCTACATCTCTTTCAATTTAAAAAGACAAAAAAAAAACAAACATTACCTAAATAAATGGTAGCTACGGGTTAGTCGAGTCTCAAGAGGAATGTTTCACTGAAAGCAATTAATTACCCGGGGGAACAAAAAAAAAGCATTCTT
>OX422144.1:20215120-20339315 GCA_949129095.1 Volucella bombylans
GGTATTAGTACAAGGATGTATTTGACAACTTTTAACCAATTCGTGTAGTTCTGAATTTTCAGAAGGAGTGGCAGTACTACATACTGAATCAATGCGAGCTATTTCTTCAGGTGTCTCCACAGATGGGTGGTCTTCCACCCAAATAACCATATGCAGATGACGACTTCGTCTATTTTGAAATTCTATTCTCCACCAATTTTCTGTTACTCCACCACCGAATATTTCAACATCGGTTTTAAGGAACTGCATTAGCGCAATCAATGTGTTGCCTGCCATCAGCCATCAGAAGCACTTTTTTCATATCTTTCCAGTGAAGATCGTTGCAGATCAATGTTACAAAATAGTTCGGAGGACCTAAACATCTTATTTATGCTATTAGGTGGTTACTGAGAGCACTACGTCCATAAGCAGCGGAACCTCTAAGAGTTTTCAAATACAAGTGTAGGTCCTCTACTCGATTGTCATTTTCACCTTCCAGCACATGCTAGCACATGCTGCAACGGTTGACTTGACCCGATAGTACTCAAACATGGAAAGAACGCAGAACAGGTAATCGTTGCGCTGAAACCTACTATCAAAACCTAGAATACGAAATTGATAGTAATCCAAAGGACTTATATTTACTGGTCTTTGTTCTTTCAAGCCATTTTTGCCACATGGGAATAATTGATAGCACGCTAATTCTTCTGCCTTTATCTTATGACCAAGGCATCTCTTACAGATATGGCAAAGTTCGTGTAGGTTGTCGCGTAATATAACGCAGGCTCTGCCACTTTTTGCCATTGCTTTGCCTTTACGGCCACAAGAATGGGAGTCAGCGAAATCGTATTTATCCTCACAGCGAAATACGCTGACAAATTTATTCTAAGCTGACAATATTCACGAAGGATGGCCGTCAAATATTTGAGTTAAAGCTGTGAGTAATGTAATGCCAATATTTTTGGTATTGACAGCGTCTTGAAGACTTCCAAAAAGAAAAGTATCTTCATCATATTCTATAGAAAATTGCTTGTCATACATTTGTACGTTTTCTTTGACGACATGAAAATTTCGCATCTCTAAATATCCTGTCTCATCCAGTTCATTTAGCGGTAGTAGAGAACGAATTTGCCAATATAAGCGCAGTAAATTTTACGACTTTAATAAACGGGATGATTCTGCACAGTAAACGTTGCTCTGCCTGCGTCAGCGCTTGAATCATGTCTGGTATAGAACCTGGATCCAGATTACCAATGCTTTTGGTGGTGCTATTAATTTATTACTGGTGACATGTGTTTGGCAGCGGGAACATAAAAGTAACGTTGTTTTCGTAGATAATTCTACTGGTAGATATCTTAATGCAACAGTGTTGTATCGTACTGTATGAACTTGTTTAGGATAGCGACGTTTGGTAGAAATTTCACAAATATGTATGCACAATGTGTTAATAGCATTTTCAAACGCTCGTAGATGATTTTCAGCTCTGTGTCCTATTAACCTGGCCTTATGTTGCCTTATTAACCTGGCTTCATGTTGCTCAGGTGTTTCTGAATTTCCCAGCGTCCTTTGTATCTCACGTTGCCTTCTTAATCTGGCCCTATGTTGCTCAGGTATTTCCGATGCTAACCGTTTTCTTCGTTTCTGTAGTCGACACTTTCACTCTCTTTTGCTCGGTTTGCTCTATACTTTTCAAGCCTTCTTTTTCGTTGTGTTACAGTTTCTGTTAAATTTTTTTTTTGTCTTATTATTACTTGTTTCCATGTTGGTCCAACGAGTAATGGACATTATAACGGTGTTTCGATTAGATGCCTAGATTTCAATTTTAATGTAAGTATAGACTGTCTCAACTCCATGATCCACCATGCACTGTGTTCTACTTGTAAAGCTCTTTCATTGTATACCCATATTGAGGATTTTTGAGAAAATATCGAATCCTTCATTTTGTAGAGGTGACCATCTTGGATTAGAAATTTGTCACAGTGTACAGTAGTCTTCTTGTAAAGCTCTTTTATTTGATACCCATATTGAGGGGGTTGTGAGAAAATATGTAATCCGCCATTTTGTAGATGCGGCCATCTTGAATTTACAATGATACTCAATACATTAAATTGCATATTCATCAGAACTAAAGGCGTATACCACATTTCGGATCAATCTCTCAACAATAAGGGGGTTAAATTTCAACTTCTAAATTTGACCCAAACAACCAAACAGGGAAAGCTAAATAAAACCATTTTAAAAAAACATAAAATATAATATCTAGATATGGTTAAAAAAACAATAATCATAAATGGAACTCAGTATGGTTTCTCCAATCCTTAACAAATTAGACCCTGTGCCAATCGCCTTTTATGGTTAGAGTTATACGTTACATAAACATCGCCTAGATGATCCTAGTAGTGTCGTATGCCAGTGTCTAAAGGCACTTGCCAACGATGTCATTGGTGCGTATCATTGTGACTTTAGATCAGCAAGGTCGGTTGACGTGCCCACATAAACTGCGATCGTAGTTTCTCAAATGATTATAGCCTCACGTCTTAGCTTCGTGGATTTATAGGAATCAAGCATGGGTAATTTTCACTAAGTTGTTTACTCAAGCGATGAGAATAAAAGATTCGAACCCATTATACTCGTAGGTATCTCCGCAGTCGATATTCGCTTTATCACAAGCATATCTATCACATGTAGGATTTATAGTAAAATTAAAAAAGATTATTTTTTGATCGAGAAAATTTAACTTTCAAAGAAATTTTAAATAAATACTAAATAAATATGCGTTCCACATAGTTCAATTAACATATTATTTATATGAGTGTATCAATTAAAGAACTTATGTACGGATAAAAAAAAATTAAAACAAGGCACGTTGTCAAACTCCACGTGTGGGTGAATAAATCAAACTGGAATGAAACAGATAAATGAATAAAAGAAGCAAAGGTCAACTCCTTTCTCTGAAGTTTTGGGCATCCAACTCCTAATGAACCTGGCTCATACCACATGATTTTATAGTAAAAATTTAAAGCCAAAATTATTTTTCCGTAAATTTTTATTCACCCAAAATAGGATAGGTTCAGTTTGGTGTCTTAATGTAAGCGATGCGCAGATTTCCAGGCACCGTAGTTTTTGGAATTCGTTCAGTTCATGGAGTACCCACTTTTCGAGTTTCTTTACGATTCCTATGAGAAAAAGGTATAAACTTATTGTCATTGGCGATAGTTTCATGCTTTGTGCAATCTCCGGCACCGATTTCTTTGGGTCCGAATCCTTCCAAAACATCGTCGTCAACTAACATTTCCGGCTTCCCACCTGCTTCATTTACGAGGATAAAATCTAACGAATGGAACTTTTCAAACCAACGTCGTATAGTGCGTTCATTTACCGCCACATCCTCAAACGCTTCATTTATGTTTTTCATTGCCAATGACGCATTATTTCCCGTATTAAATTCATAAAGGAAGAGGGTTCGAATTTGAACTTCCGAACAATTCCTACAAAAAAAAAAAATAACGGTACTTGTAACGAACCCTAAAATTCTCTTACGTCAAGTACACGTACCACTTTATTTTATAAAGAAAATAAATTTAACGTTCTGGTACAAATGTTCATTCGAGAACTTCTTATTTCCCACTGAGCGAAAATCGGACATTTCATGTGGTACGACCCAATATAACTTCCATTCAATCACTTCCGCTGCTGTATAATATCGTCATACGGTAAAAGCAATGACAAGTACATATATGCAATGATCAGTGGGATGCGAGTTCTAGTCTGTATTTGGTTGGTGTACTGGTTCATACTATTTTAAGGTCATAACTTCTATAATTTAACGCTTAAATGTCCAGTTCAATGTTTAGCATCGTCAGATTTGTATTTTTTGTGTTAGTTGATTTGAGTGCACATTATCAGTATTGAAGTACTATGAAGAGATCAATTTTCTACATACGTCCTCGTCTGTAAGTAGATGTGAAATACAGATAGCATTACGTTCATACCCCTGGGATCACTCTGATTTTAAACAACCTTGCTAAGAATTAGTGCCTCTATTATTTCTCTACTACAGTGCAATCCATTTTCCAATCCGAAATTTATTTCGGATTAGTTTAATTGCAGAAGCACCAAATTGGGAGGCAATTTGACTTTTAATGGGATTTAATCTGAAGTCTGACTGCATTCAAGAAATTGTATACTTGTATCCTCAATAAACCCAATTACGATTGGCTTGGAAATTCTGAACAATGACGTGCTGAGATCTTTGCTGCAGAAAACACCCAGATGTTGGCAGTAGTGCTGCTAACTCCATTGACTTGATGTTAACTTTTCACCCTAATAAGTTAAGCGGCTATTGGCGAATTTTTTCGTGTGGCAATACGAGAGCAGCTGACTTCACAGCTTTTTTAGGAATTCCTAATTGACGTTTCGTATCCTCGAAGTGAAAGCCGCTGATATAATCACAAAAAATTTTGTCTTTGAGACAAGAACAACCCTTAACAGATAAATATTGACAAACTAAACCAGTACAGAAGCTGTCAGATTTAGCCAACTGTTTTTTCGGTTCTACAAAACCAATCCGACGAAGACAAATCTGAAAGCCAAACAAGCCCGGAATGATTGTAACACTTATACGACAAAAATTTGACTTAAATTATAGTAGATTACCAAAGGCAGCAGACATTTAAAAATCTGTCTCGTCTTCCATCTGAATGCTCATTTGTAGTATAATGAAGTCCCAACTGTGTGGACAAGGCCGGTGCGCTTCTAGATTTTGTTTTGCCTTCACCTACGCTAGAGCACGTCAAATCATTAATTAAATAAAATGATTTTTGCACTCTCTTTCACTTTCTAATTTCACACTGGAAAAACCAGTCCTTTTCATCAATCTTACTCTTTAGGATTCTGGACGAGTAGATTTTTTTTTTGTTTAAAAAGGACTTAACACTCAAAAGGGTATGACTACTCTTAAAATGCCGGAGCAGGTGTTAAGTTTTTCGGAAAATTTGGAAAATTTCATAGAGAGAGAGAGAGACAGAAAGATATTTGGGCTCAGTGCTTATTTCGCTCCATGGGTGGCATCCAACATTTAATGGGGTGACTAAATTATTAGTGTGAATTGGCTGTTGTATTTAGGCAACCATTCACCTTACGAGAGTTCAGTTGCGTGAAAAAAAGTCTTTCGGTCACAGCTGCTACTGAACCCCGAACCGTCCGAATGGGAAGCCAATGCACTACCACTTGAGCCAAGGCAACCAACAAAATGTGTCCAGTCCGTCCTTTAAAAAGCCGAATCTTCTTTTGCCCTCTTCCTACTGACTGTGCGTTATCTCAAAACATGAAATCTGCAAAGTCTACTTTAATTTGGCAAAGGCAAGATACTTGAACCAGTTTTTTAGTGTAGGTACTCATATTTTTTGAATGACTCATATTTATAGAATGCGACGTTAGGGTCATGGATGGTTAGTTGTTGTAGATTCTTGTATCGCATTTGCCTTTATAAAGAAGAACAATAGAAGGGTCCCTTCCCTGGTCAGGCAACCGGTAACGTCTAGTCATTTTAATTAACATTAAATAAATTCCCGTATCGCAACACTTGCAAAATGAAAACTTACGTCAAAGACGATATTATTTCTTCTTTCCAACTTACTAAAAATCTACCTGTTTCGCCCGACATGCCTTTAAATCCCACGCTTGTGTGGCCATGCACTATGCCTGTGATAAATAATTGTTTCAAAAGCAAATTTAGCATTGTATAATATACAAAGTTCGTTCCAAAGCAAACAGGACTTTTTAAAAATATGGCATGTACTGATGTACCGTCAAAATTGCATGACATTTGGACGAATAGAAGCGAAGTTATTGCACCTAAAGTGAAAGTATGTTTGCGTCATCGGTACAAAAATGGGCATCGACCAAAAATTGCTCAGAATTCAATATTCGAAGGACATCATCAAGGAGGCCAAAAGATCGGCCAGAATATCGCACAGAGGGAACTTGGCGATTGTTGCACGATAATGCGCCATCTCATCGATCGACACTTGTGACTTTTTGACTAAAAATCGCACTTTAACTGTCAACCCTGATTTGGCAACATGCGACTTTAACCTTTTCGCAAAAATGCATTTGCGGATGAAAGGAAACCGCTTTGTGGACGTAGAAGCCATCCAAAAGGCTTGTACCGACATCCTGAAGGACATCCTAGCCGACGATCTAAGACACTCATTCGACATGCTTTTAGACCGTGCAAATCGCAGTAGTGAGCCGAAAGGGAACTACTCGTATTTTGAATAAAATAAATCGGTTTTGTCAAAAATGCTTTTTGTTCTTCTTATATTTGAAAGGTCCTGTTTACTTTGGAACGCACCTCGTACACTATATTCCTTTACTGGCCGAAGCCAATTCGAATTCAATGACATTTCCATAAGATCAGAGTTAAATCATGTGTATATCCAACGTGACAAGATAGTGACAACTTTCAGCACAAGAAGGATTAGCTTCCTTATTCTTGTGAAAATAACCTAGGTTTTTTTTTTAGCGCGCGTTCAAGGGCTTACGATACACAGCGCGGGCACATATAATAGTCATCTCATCGATCAACCGATTTTTTGGCTAAAAATTGGATTTTAATTGTCAATCACTCCCCGTATTCGCCTGATTTGGCACCGTGTGACTTTTACCTTTTCATAGGAATGCGTTTGCCGATAAAAGGAGACCGTTGTGTGGACATAGAAACCATCCAAATGGCTTGTACATTCTGAATGGCGTCCCGGCCGTTGATCTAAGATACTCATTCGACATACATTCAGAATGTGCAAATTGTTGTTTGAGTCGGAATACGAGGGGCGTTCAATATAGTCTCGGTATCGATATGAAGGGAAATGCGAATTCAATTTAAATTGTTTTTATTTTTCAATATAATCTCCCCTAACATCAATGCATTTGTTACATCTTGAGATAAGCTTTTTTAAACCCTCAAAAAAATAAATTTCCTCTTTCTCTGCAAAATACCCATTTATTGCCGACTTGAGTTCTTCATCATCCGAAAATCTTTTTCCACGAAGACATTTTTTCAAATCCGGAAACAGGAAATAATCACTAGGGGCAAGGTCTGGACTATAGGGTGGGTGTTGGATTTCTTCGAAACCACAATCTCGAGCAACAGCCTTGGAAACTCGCGCCGTGTGAACAGGAGCGTTGTCATGAAGAAGTAACACACCCGCTGCGAGTTTACCCCGTCTTTTCTTTTTAATTTCCTCTCGCAAATTATGCAAAGTGGAAGCATAGGATGTGGCGTTGATGGTTTCAACTTTTTTTTTGTACGCAATGAGCAAGATTCCCTTTGAGTCCCAAAAAACTGTGGCCATGAGCTTCCCGGCAGACGAAGTGACTTTGAACTTCTTCGGGGGGTCTGTTCCTTTTTTGCGCCACTGCATGGACTCTTGTTTGCTTTCAGGGTAATAGTGGTGGGCCCATGTTTCGTCCCCTGTAACAATTCGATCCATAACACCGTCCGCATTCTCACTACACATCTCCAAAAGCTCTCTGTAGAGATTCTCACTTTTTTCTGAGGCGCTGTGAGCATTCGTGGCACCCACCTTGCACTGACCTTTGAAAGGTTAAGATGGTCATGAAGAATGGTGTGAATGGTACCAATTGAAAGCTTGATGATCTCTGCCATCATTTTCACCTTTATTCGGGCATCCTCAAGAACAAGCTTTTCGACTTCTTTGATGCTTTCTCCCGTACAAGCAGAAGCCGGGGCGCCGGAGCGGGGGTCGTCTTCAATGCTCTCTCTGCCTCTCTTGAACTCACTTGACCACTTTTGCACAGTTGATAATGAAGGTGCGGAACCCTGGTAAACAGCCACCATCTCTTCATGAAAAGTTTTTTGACTTTTTCTTGGTTAGTGAGAAATTTAATTACAGCGCGATGCTCAATTTTCACCATCATCGTCTCAGTTGCCATTATGATTCTGTTTAACTAGAGATAAAACGCGAATTAATAATCACATTTATATGAAATTTTACATGAATGCACTAAAATAGTATTACTTGATAAATAAGTCAATTTATATATACAACCACAGCTTCACCCGATACCGAGAATATGTTGAACGCCCCTCGTATGTCATTGCATCTTGGGCATATTCGTGCATATGGCTCGGGCTCCCAGTGTATGTAGCTGGTAGATTTCCCATTCTTCCTACATCAGCTGCATTGCCATCATTATTAATCGCATCGCGTAGATGAATATATTCTTCGGAACGAAATTTGGCTTAATTGTATCTGATGAAATTCAATCATTCCGTTTCGATTTTTGCATACATATCAACCGCATTTTGATGGAACAATCGTCGATAACGCAAAATATGATTATATTTATTTTCACGAATCATTAACCGATTCGCATAGCATTCAAAGTTTTCCTCATTTATTCTATATGCAACTCTAGTTAGTTAGTTTTAAATGCATTTTATTTTCTTAACACTAACTCTTACATTCTAACAAAAAATGCTTAAATGCTAGCTTACAATTACTTAACAATCTTATACTAACTCACTGGCCCACACAGGCACTCTAAGCTACTCTGAATACTTATATCTATGTCTTTCAACTGCAGTTACATTTTATTTATAAATACTTATTTTCTATACTCTTGCAGCTTGACGTGTGCGCGGGCCAATATTTGCTCCCTTCGGTGGCATTATTTTTAATCAAAACGAAAACTATAATTTTGAAAAATTAAAAAAAAAAAAAAAAAAAAAACGCATAAGGAATTTGAAATTGAAAGGAGAAATCAAAAATAAAACAAACTTTAAAAACTGGTAAATTGTATGCAACAGTATAAGAAAACTGTTCAAATATCTGATACACAGCTAAGAAAACGCATTTTTTTAATTTTGTGTCTCTCAATTTATGATCCCACGCTATTTCTTTTTCACGAATATATACAACCACAGCTTCACTATGATACCGAGAATATGTTGAACGCCCTCGTAATAGTCCCCACTTTGAATAAAATAAAATTATAAATCCGTGTTTACAAGTATTTTGGAACGGACCTTGTAAGTGTACGAATTTATTTCAAACTCTAAATATTTACCTTCTCTAAATGTGACGTTAAAATATTTCAATTTTGTTTCTTTACAGCCACCATCGTGTTAATACTGATAAGCTCCGGTAAGTAGAGTCAACATATTATTATTAAAAATAATCGTAACTTCTATTATTCTAAAATCTCACAATATTAGGTACTTATTATTTTATATTAGTTTATTATTTTAAAACTAATATTTTGATATAAATTGAAATGTTAATTTTTAAAAGATTATTTAAGAAAATAATTTTTGTATTCAGAAAATAAAAACTTCAATTCTTTTTAATATATTTTTAAAACACTCCTAATTTACCTTCGCCTTTTTCTCAAAGCAACTACGTACAAAATACTTGCTGAAATTAATTCTTTGAAGAACTAAGCTTATTTAATAAAAAGTCGTTCAAAGGTTTATTATAGGGGAAGGTGTATGTTTGGTTTGGGTATTATATCATAATACGGTAACCTATATTAGACCAAATTGCATTTTTATTGAATACTATCAATCCCATGGGACCATAAATATTAGAGTCATTGAAGTATGTTAATCTCCACAAGTTTTGCTTCTGTCTAAACTGGGCATGCAAGTAGGAAATACAAAGAGTATTGACTGGTTGACTTTATTAAAACCTTTTGGTTTTACGAGTAAAATGAATAAATGCTTTAATTTAAAAACGCACATACTCGTATGTCAGTGCGTCAACGCAAACTGACTGGAGACTGATGTGAACACATTCATGATAGTCCTAGTTTCGTCCCTACAAACATCGCAGAAAGTGCAATAATTTTTGTTCAGAAGTTTTAGACACAAGTTAGTAGTACTGGTAGTTAAGAGAAATCTTTTATTAGTATCAGTCGCCAGGTCTACCTTCTCCTACAGAGCCATGCCATTATATTTCTACTCGTGCAAAAGCCTATTTTCTATAATGCAACCAACTTTCCTAGCGATCTAATATCTCGGAATCACATAGCGCCTTAAGTCTTAGGGCATGTTCTTACAATAAAATGAGTATAATCAAAATGCTATTGCCAACGACGTTGGTTCCATGACGAATACATGAAGGAAAATCTAGAAAAAACAGCAGAAGTACGGAGCGACATACAGAAAAGAATGAAGAGCAAGTCTTCAGAAAAAAAAGAGCGTGAGATGTTCTCGATAGAGGACTTTGAGAGGAGCTACCAAAATATAAAACGAATAGAAATCTGCAAGGATGAAAATTTAAATTTTGGTGGGGGCTAACGCCCCCATTTATTATGTTTAATACAAGCTTAAAAACTAAGACTTAAACTAATACTAGGGCTTAAAGCTAAGGATGGTGAAGGAGATCGAATTTGAGGGAAAGTGTGCTGCGATTAAAATCGAAAACGGAAAGGTTGGAGTTTACCTTACGCAGCATACGGGAGATTGGTTCGTTAGAGCCATATGTGGTGCGACGGGTGGAACGTAGATTACGAGGGTTAGTGTTAAAGAAAATGGAGTTGCAAAGAGGCATGCAATCGACGGAGCCTGAGAGGAGTCGGTGAATGAACAAAATGTCTGCTGCGTCCCTTCGTTCCTCAAGGGTATGCAGGTTAATGAGTTTGAGACGGTAGGGAGGTAAGATTAGAGGATCGTTCCAAGGTAGACCTCGAAGAGCAAAGCGAAGAAAACGACGCTGGATCCTCTCAATACGAGATACATGAACTCGTTGAAAGGGACACCACGCTTGGCTAGCGTACTCGAGAAGGGGGCGAACGTAAGTGATGTATAGTGATCTAGTAACGTACGGGTTGCAGAATTCTTTGGACCATCTTTTAACGAAGCTGAGTGATGAGTTTGCTTTAGTAATTATCTCATCAATATGCGAGCGGAAATTAAGCTGCCTGTCGCATAATATACCAAGGTCGCGGATAGATTCAACAAGGGGTATAGGTTGGCCGTCGAGATGGTAAATACGTTGAGGAGACTTCTTGCACTTACGTGAGAAAGTAATCGATTGACATTTGGAGACATTGAGTTCTAAGCAGTTCTTGATGCACCAGGTGGAAAAACTATTTAGATCTATTTGAAGGAGGGTGGAGTCTTGTTGTGAGGAAATGGGTTTAAAAAATTTGGTATCGTCAGCATAGAGAGAAAGTGTTGAGTGTTGAATGAGCCTTTGAAGGTCGTTAATAGTTAGGATGAAGAGGAGTGGACCTAGGTGACTACCTTGAGGAACACCTGAAGTGTCCAAGAACGGGGCCGATAGGACAGATCTGAAACGAACATTATAAAAACGATTATCCAGGTAAGAAGATATCCATTTAAGCAAAATGGGTTCAAAGCTTTACTGAAATCAGTTGTTATAACGTCAACTTCTTTACCATTTTCTAAGGCTGAAGGCTGAGAGAACAGAGGACACGAATTCTACGAGGTTAGTGGTAGTTGATCTACCCTTCAGAAAGCCGTGTTGATTGGGGAAATAAAAGATTTACACTGAAAGCTTAAGGCTTCATGCAAAATACTTTCGAGGAGTTTGGGTATATGGGAAAGTTTAGCTATAGGGCGGTAATTAGTGACTTCGCTCTTTAATCCCTTTTTGTGTATGGGTGTTATGAAAGAGGACTTCCATATCTGTGGAAATTCACCTTGAGAGAGCGATAATCGGAAGAGATTAGCAAGGGGGCGTGAAAGAGTTGAGGAACACTTTTTAAGAAATATGGATGGAAGGCTATCTGGGCCGGATAAGTATTCATCATTAAGTTGTTGTAATTTGTTTTCTATTACTGTATGATCAAAGCTATGAGAAATAGTAGGGCCAATAGGGAAGTTAAGTAGGTATTTGAAATAAGAGTGATCCGGTACGAAGGAATTATCTGCAAAAGATTGCTTAAAAAAAGTAGCAAAAAAGTTAGCTATGGTATGCGGATCAGTTGATGATATATTTTCGTATGAGAGGGATGGAGGAAAACCGTCGGAGTTTTTTTTGTAATTAACGAATTGATAGAAAGACTTAGGATCATTTATAAGCCTTGATTGCGCACTATCAAGGTATCGCTGATAGAGAAACTTATAGAGCTGGGCGAATTGAAGGTATGACCCGAGATAGTTTGAATAGTCAACAAAAGAGTTGGACCGGAGGAAAACTGTCCATAATTTGTTTCTTTTGTTACGTAAAGAGCGAAGTTTACGATTATACCACGGGGGGCTCGTAGAAGAGGTCCTATTACGCGAAAAGGGGACATAGAGGGAAATAGAATTAAGTAATTCTCTGTAGAAAATAGAGAGAGCACTTTTTAGGGGCATATTGGCTAAATCAAAAGAACACTTACTAAGATATGCGTTAATTTTGCGGAAATTCGCTTTATGAAAGTCGTAAGAAGTGGTAGCTGCAAATGGGGTGGGGCGGAAAGTAGAGTGGTGGAAAAGAGAAAGAAGAAGTGGTGGGTGAAAGTTATCAATGGTCGATAGTGAAAGGGGACAGAGCGACACAGAGGAGTTTATGGGGTCAGTGGTGAAAATGAGGTCTAACTGCCTTCCCATATAGTTGGAGACTCCACTAACTTGGCATAAGCTAGAGTCTGTGAGCTCATCCAAGAAGAGACATTCTTTACTCGAGATAGGGTAAGCGATAAAAAAAGATTTATCATCTGATTGAGTCCAGTGCAGCTGAGGTAGATTGAAATCGCCAAATACGATGATATCATCGAGAGGATCAGATAAGTTAATTATTTGATCAATTGCATCGATAGCGAGTTTGTAGCATTCGATTGGTTGGGCCGGTAGGATGTAAAAACACATAATGTGTTATCTTTATTGAAACGTAGTCAAGTTTAGAGGAAGTAGAAACAGCGATTGGTGAAGAGTTTAGGTCATTGCGGACGGCCAGTAGGACACCTCGACACGGAGCATCATCATTTGGACGGGTAAGATCGTCGTCTCGGAAAACATTGAAACTAGGGGGGAGAAAGGAAACCTCATATTGAAAGTAGAGTCAATGCTGGGAATCAGGAAAGACTACTTCTGCAGAAGGTTAAACTGTGAACAACATCCTAACATCAGCTATGTTTAAGCTAATGTCCAATAAAAAGCCAATGGCTTCACTCTCGAATTGCGTCGACAAAAGTATGCCCGACGAATGGAATAGACACCAGAATTGTTTGTTCAATCCTAAAGAAGGGAGATTACAAGAACCGCGTCGACTTTCGCGGAATAAGTCTTCTCAACATCGCATATATCACAACATCCTGTCTACAGTATTATATTAACCCCTAAGACCCTTCGTCAACAAACTGATCGGCCCAAGACAGTGTAGTTTAACGCCAGAAAAGTCCTCTATAGATTCAGATTTCATATCACAGCAGATATTGGAAAAATCCAAGAGTTTCAAATCGATACAGACCGCATCATTATTGGCTTTAAAGATGCATATAACAGCTCCTATATAGACGAACTTTACGAAGAAATGTCTAGTTTTGGCATCGCCGACTAACTCACTCGGCTATGCAGGAAAAAGGCGATAAATTTTCATGTAATTTTTTCAACATTGTTTCTGAAAGAATTGTGGGAACTAACAAGTCAGTTTCAGAAACATCATCTTTCAAAAATCTGTAAATGGAGCGATTGCTCCGAACGGTAAAGGTGTATAGTATATGCTGTCAACAAAGAGGGACTCACAACATCGACGCCTAGGAAAAAACGTCATGATAAGCAGCTTCAACTTTAGGGTATTGTAATGAGGCATTTTATATACCTTTACTCCGCTAATAACTCTGATATTGGCACCATCATTTGAAAAATCACTCTTGCTAACCCCTGCTTCTATGGGTTTAAAGGCAATTGCTACGTCTCTCGACCATTCCAAAATACTTTATACAGAACCCTTAGACAATGGTAATTTTTGGTTCAGCTTGCATTAATGGAGAAGACGTTTCAACAGCTTATATGACTAAATATGTCACGTTAAACGCATGGACACCAGCGCCCCTGCCCTGACTCAAACCCAGAGGAACAGTGCAGTAGAGAACGAACTATTGCACTCTTTTTCATGGAAAGCCCTAGACCTAAAAACTTGATTAATTTACTTTTACTTGTATGGCCTCAACGTCATAATCAGACTGACAATATCCTCAAGGGGACAACCCTTCTAGTTAGCCCAATCCGTAGCTACTATTATACATATAGGTGTACAATTTTACACTACAATCTTGTTGAGATCTTTTTACTGCAGCGCAAGCCCACCACCTTAGGTTTCATTTTCCCCTGCTGCACCGTTCGTCAGGGTTGCATTCAAAAACTTTTCGGACCGGATCATCGGTATCCATCGTATTTTTTCACTCTTTTTCATGGAAAACCCTAGACCTTGTAATAGCCACCTTATACCAAATATCTATTTATGAAAATAAGATTTGCCCAACAACATCCCTGACTTTAACAAAAAACAAACATGGCACATACGATATCACATTCGACCAATACTTTGGTCAGTAAAATTGTTACGATATTGGAGGTACGATGATGATTTCCGCAAAGTACTCTTGTTCTTTTTTCTAATCAAGTCGTCACAGTGGTAGGTCGCACTGACCTTAAGCTCTGCACTTTAGAGAGCAGGCCATCTGAGCCAACGCGTACACAAGTGTGTAACACGTAATCATTAGATTATGATTAATCGTAGTTGTTAAAGTAAAAGTGGAGTGCAATATTCGAGCGCAATCCAAGTCTAACTTGGAAAAGCTTACACGCGGATCGAACCAGGCGCAAACTCACTAACAACACGTGATCCAGTGACTTTCGCAAACACATAAGTACATACATACGTACAAAAGTGTTACGCATTGAATCGTCACCCACATTTCTATTTATCGATTCTCTTTGGATAAATCACCTCATGGCAGATCATCGTGCTGATAAGCAAACCGCTGCGACCTTTAATCGCTCGCACGGCTATGCCACCAACTTCAAATCGATGTTCATCGCCACGATCATTAATTGATAACCATTTTATTTTGTAACACATGATATCTTATTCATATAATTAATGTTTGCCTACAAATTTTGGTGTACGAATATTGTAAAATGATATAAAAATTGTAAAAATCTGAAGAATTAACCTAACTTAAGATAATATCACAGAAATAGATTCCTATCACAGATAATTTGTACTTTTGTAAAGCCAATACTGAATGTACACATATGTATGTAAGTAAATGTGCTCATAAGTTTGATATGCTAAGAATTTGCAAACCTTATTTGATAAAATTTTGTAAACGATATCATATATTATACTACAATAATTCATCGGCAATAGTGAACAGGTTTTGTGCGCACATCATCTGCATCCGGACAATAAGAGGTATGTTGCATTTGGTTCTTTTTTTTTATATCTATAAATGTGATAGCGTTTTCAAGATTCGGATTAATATTGAATTTTATAATTGATTGTATCGATGTATAAATCATACGAGTACAAACAATATTCACTTGAATTTCGACATTTAGAATTTGACAACCTACATATACTTACATAACATATCTACACAAACGTATCTTTATACATATAAACATATTGGATTTATCTTTATTATATGATAAATAAATGGATATTGTTATCGTTCTTTAATTATATATCAAATATCACTTTCTTTTTATTTCTATAATGCTTTATTGAGAATTTTTGGTGTAACATGACTGGGTAGTGATTAACGTTCGCAGTTTGATGATAAGATTCGGGGTCATCCACAGGACAAACGGGTGGATGGATGACATAGGTGGTGAGTTTACTCACAAGGTTGAGGGCATACCCAAGGTAGCTATACCATCATAAGCTACCGACTCCGTGTATCGAGAGATACACCAACAGGCACGTATTTAAGTCTTTGTGTGGCAGTTGAGAGGCGAAAGATCCCACCCCAATCCGACGAGCTAAGCAGTGCGATCAAACGTGCCGAAACTCGCCTCAGCTTAGGGACAAATACGACCGAGTCCCAGCCAATAGCATGGCTTCCTGCAAAGGGGTCGTCATACAGATGTATGACGTCCTTTTTAGTGAAAGACCGTTACAAAGATTTATGGCGCCCAACGTGGGGCCCGAAGGTATTAGAATGCTGAGGACATCCAGCGCCTTCGTGGCCGAATTTTTGTTTTTAAACTTTTTCGAGACAAGTGTCGGTGAGAGTCTATTTCCATAGCACGGAAAAGAAGACCCATCAGAACTTTGGTTCAATTGTATTTGAATATTTATCAAGATAGGAACCAATTCATTTGAGATTTATATCTTAAAGATAAATTTGAATGCAATATTTTTTTTAGATGAAGTGAGAAAAGTACCGCAACAATGCAGAGTACATTTCCCACTTCGTTTGAAGCTTGCCAGAGCAGCCGCACTTGGTTTGCAGAGCGCTTTGTCAGCATAGACTTCAACTCATTTATTAAATAAATTTACACATTTTTTGATACACTTGTCAAACTGCATACAGAACTTTTCTCACATCTTAAGTCAAGTTACAACACATTTAGTAATTAGCTTTATTTTTGTTTTATTTTAATTACCTTTTTACACTGAATTTTTTTTTTAAACCATTTAAAATCTTTTTATTTTTGATTGTACATTTTCCATTTTTTTTTAATTTTTTTGTTTTTATTATAAATTTTGTTTGTAATGGATCTTCAAGGTGCTTTGCCGAAACAACGTAAAAACCTTAGATCACAAATCCATAGTAAAGCAAATATAAATGTGAGTGAACAAAACGATACTCCACACAATGTTTCAAGGCCTTTGGTTATGCATTCGCCAATAGCCTCAGGTATTCCAAAGCTTTCTTCTAAGAACGTTGTGAATTTAGAGCCAAGTGGTTCTACAGGAAATAGTCACGAAGTTATTGAATCGATTCGTGATTTCAATATTGAATCGGAACCTTTCAATCGCCTAGAATTCCATAATGAAGCGAACTCAGGAAATCCTTACTCAGCTACAGGCTCTACTCCTTCCCGGCGAAATAGTAAGCCCAGTGATAACACTGAAACTGTCAGTAAACATGTTCGAGATTATATTAAGGATAGTTTAAGCAAATTTCATTCTTCATTGATTTCATCTCTAGACGATATTTTAAAAGTTAATATCCAAAATACTGTCCAAAGTACTTTAACTAATATTTTGTCTACTGACAAAACTCCAAAGTCCAAAAACACTAAATCTAAAAACATGAAAGATAAGAAGACTTGTGAAGCTATTCCAAACGCTTGTCAAAATCAAGCTACAGCATTAGTTTCTGAGGATAACATAAACGACTTTCGCAATTCCTTTCAAAATAATCATTCTGGTACGAGAATTTCACGTGACCATATTTTTCAAGACGATGAGTTAGATGTGCACGCATTTAATCCATTGCAACCTACTACAAGGCCATCTTTTTCACAAGATTTTGTCAAAACGCTTGAGTTAGATAGATGGGGAATTCGATTTGATGGTACATCAAAAACAATGGCCGTTGAGGACTTCGTTTTCCGAGTTGAGGTTTTGAAAGACAATTATAACATGCCATGGATAGCCGTCATCAAAAATTTCCATCTGCTTCTCTCAGATAGTGCTCAAAATTGGTATTGGCAATACTTGCGTTCGAAGCCAAGAACAAATTGGAATGAGTTAAGAAAAGCTTTGTTAACACAATTCAAAACTCATGAAACCGATTTTGAAATTATTAAGCAAATTATGGAGCGTCGTCAGTTCAGTACAGAACGTTTCGATGATTTCTTTAATGCAATTTTGCACCTTAAAAATCAGCTCAGAGAACCGATTGCTGAGCTAGATTTGCTTAATATCATTAAGGCCAATATTAATAATAGGCTGATACCATTTATATACCCTATGCCTCTATTATCTTTAGATCAATTCCGAGAGGAATGTAGAAGGGCAGAAAAATTAATTATATCTCGCGATATATTTCGAGGGCGAGTGAATCCAATCCACAGATATATAAATGAAATTGATAATGAATTAGAATTTGATCAAACATTTGACGTTGAAGCCTTTTCTCACAATCGTAAAAACTCAATGCGTTGCTTTAACTGCAAAAAGGAAGGTCATTCATTTGTAACATGCCCATCTCCTACCCGAAAACTTTTCTGTTATCGCTGTGGTAGAGATAACATAACAACGCCAGATTGTTCCAAATGCAATTCCTTCTCGGGAAACAGAGTACCGAGCGTGATGAAAATCGGAGAGTCACGCTCGACGCAAACTTCTCCGGAATAAAAATGATTGATGCATCTACCTACACAAACTTCACGGATAATAATGTCGTAGATTTTACTTGTTTAGAGCCAACACCAGTTTTAAAATACCCTAAACATAGTTCTAGCTACAACCAACGACTCAAAAATTATAATGAGCTTAAATCACGTATATTTTCTTTGAATGAGATCGGACTTGGAAACAGCGCTAAATTTGGAAAATCTCATCTGAGAAGAAGGAAGAGAAAAGTTTTTCATCGTTTTATAGATTCTTCATCATTTGAAACCTACACTGATAAAAGACCATATATTACAGTAAATATTGCAAATGAACCTTTGATTGGATTATTAGATAGCGGCGCTAATGTCTCTTGCTTAGGTTATGACTGCCTTCGAATCGTTGAACGATTAGGTTTGTTAATAATTCCATTTAAGTCAGAAATTAAAACCGCGGATGGAGCAAGGCAAAAAATAGTGGGGAGAGTTATAATTCGAGTAACTTACAACAACATCTCAGAATACCTCAATTTGTACCTTGTACCATCATTATCGAAACCTTTATATCTTGGAATTGATTTCTGGCACAAGTTTAAGATCGCACCCGATTTGTTTAAGGACATTTCGTGTCTTGAAAATCAACAGGTGGATAATTCACAACAAGGTCTTTCATCCGAGCAACAACGACGATGCCAAGAGGTAGTAGAAAAGTTTCCATCTTTTACTAGGCTTGGTTTAGGTCGCACCAATGTAGAAATGCATGTCATTGACACTGGCGACGCGGAACCAGTAAAGCAAAGACATTACCCCTTATCCCCTGCCATTCAAAAGCTTCTCTACGATGAATTGGATCGCATGCTTGCGTTAGGAGTAATTGAGGAAAGTCAAAGCGCGTGGAGTTCCCCTGTCGTCATCATACGAAAACCTGGAAAGAACCGCCTTTGCCTAGACTCCCGAAAAGTCAACTCTTTAACCAAAAAAGATGCATATCCTCTTCCTCATATTGAAGGTATGCTTGGACGGCTGAAAGATACATATTTCATATCTAGTATCGACCTGAAGGATGCCTTTTGGCAAGTGCCTTTAGAGAGAAATTCCAGAGAGAAAACAGCGTTCACTGTGCCTGGTCGACCGCTTTATCAATTTACTGTCATGCCATTTGGTCTGTGTAACGCGGCCCAAAGGATGTGTCGGTTAATGGATAAAGTGATCCCATCCGCACTTAGGGAACGTGTGTTTGTCTATCTGGATGATCTTCTCATAATGTCAAGTGATTTCGATACTCATATTCAACTTCTTGAAACAATTGCCCAATGCCTTATAAATGCGAACCTTACCATTAATGTCGAGAAGTCACGCTTTTGTTTCAGAGAGGTAAAATACTTAGGACACATTGTTGGACAAGGTATTATAAAACCAGACCCTGAAAAGGTGTCTGCTATAAACAACTTCCCTCCTCCAAAGACCTCGAAACAAATGCGACGATTTTTAGGAATGTCTGGATGGTATCGCCGCTTTATTAAAAATTACGCGACATTAGCAACACCACTAACAGATACTTTGAAGAAGTCAAAAAAGTTTGAGTTAAGTCCGATTGCCTTAACTGCATTTAATTCTTTGAAAGAAGCATTGATAACAGCTCCAGTATTAACTAACGCTGACTTTGCGAAGCCATTCGTCATTCAATGCGATGCTTCAAACCATGGAATTGGTGCTGTACTTTTTCAGCTTGACGACGAAGATAACGAAAGACCAGTAGCCTTTTTCTCTCAAAAACTTAATCCTAGCCAACGTAATTATAGCGTAACTGAACAGGAGTGTTTAGCAGCTGTACAAGCTGTCAAAAAATTTCGTCCTTATATAGAAGGAACGCATTTCACTATAATTACGGACCACTCCAGTCTAAAATGGCTTATGTCATTAAAAGATCTAAGTGGACGATTGGCTAGATGGTCCTTAAGGTTACAAGTTTTTGATTTCGACGTCAAATATAGGAAGGGATCTGCTAACATAGTGCCTGATGTACTGTCGCGCGATTCCATCGAGGAAATCACAGCTAAAGAAATTAACTCATCGGTCATCGATTTGCGTTCACTAGAATTTCAATCCAGTGAGTACAAGGAACTAATTAATGTTATTAGCAAAAATCCATCAAACTTTCCTGACTTGGTTATTCGAGAAAATATTGTTTTCAAGAGAGCTTATCCCGAAAGTAAAAACACTTTTACTTCTGACTTACAATGGCAGATATGGGTTCCGAAAAATCTTACAATGGAACTGATTGAAAAAGCTCACTGTCTACCAGAAGCTTCTCATGGAGGTATCACCAAAACACTACACAGACTTCGTCAGCTCTACTTTTGGCCAAATATGACAACAGACGTCCGTAAGTTCATAGCAAGTTGCGATATTTGTAAGGAGAATAAGTCCGCCAATAAAATACTCAGGCCACCAATGACGTATCTTCCTAAAATAGATCGCCCATTCCAGAAAATATATATTGATTTCATGGGTCCATATGTTCGATCAAAGCGCGGAAATTTGTTTCTTTTCGTAGTACTAGACTCGTTCTCAAAGTTCGTGTTTTTAAAGCCAATGGCAAAAGCGTGTACTAAACTCGTGGTCCAGAATCTTGAACTAAATGTATTTAGCACCTTTGGAGTACCAGAGACTATTCACTCAGACAATGGAAAACAATTTGTGTCTTTGCAGTTCCAACAGTTTCTGTGTAAGTATGGTATAAAACATATTCGTACAGCGTTATATTCACCTCAGTCGAATGCTTCTGAACGTGTTAATCGGTCTATATTATCAGGTATAAGATCTTACCTCAAGAACGACCATACTGACTGGGATTTACATATTCATGATATCCAACGCGCGCTTTGTTCATCTGTTCATCAAGCTACAGGTGTAACACCGTATTTTGCTTTATTTGGAACAGAAATGGTTTCACACGCAAGTACCTATCCATTGCTACATAAACTTAAAACTTTAAGCGAAGGAGATTTTCAAGTCCTGTCAAAATCAGACCACCTTGCTTTGATTCGTGAAAAGGTCAAAGAAAGCATTGCTAAATCATTTGCCAAAAATGCAAAATCATACAATTTGAGGTCTAGTAATTGGCGATTTATGCCTGGAGAAGAAGTGTTCCGACGTAATTTTGTACACAGCAATGCATCGAAGAAAATAACTACAAAATTCTGTCCGAAATTCCTTAAATGTAGAATTGTTAAACCAATTGGCAAATGCATGTATGAGATAGAGGACCTAAAAGGCAAACGAATTGGAAACTTTCACTGCAAAGATCTGAAAAGATAAAGCTGAAAAAGAAAAAAAATAGCATGAAATAAAGGGGTGGGTCGAAGCAATTACGTGTATATTTTTATGTAGAGGTGTCCTTTTTCCAACACATTTTCGTCGTGCGCCGGATTCTTCCTCGAAAATCTCTTGGCCCTGTAATAGCCACCTTATACCAAATATCTATTTATGAAAATAAGATTTGCCCAACAACATCCCTGACTTTAACAAAAAACAAACATGGCACATACGATATCACATTCGACCAATACTTTGGTCAGTAAAATTGTTACGATATTGGAGGTACGATGATGATTTCCGCAAAGTACTCTTGTTCTTTTTTCTAATCAAGTCGTCACAGTGGTAGGTCGCACTGACCTTAAGCTCTGCACTTTAGAGAGCAGGCCATCTGAGCCAACGCGTACACAAGTGTGTAACACGTAATCATTAGATTATGATTAATCGTAGTTGTTAAAGTAAAAGTGGAGTGCAATATTCGAGCGCAATCCAAGTCTAACTTGGAAAAGCTTACACGCGGATCGAACCAGGCGCAAACTCACTAACAACACGTGATCCAGTGACTTTCGCAAACACATAAGTACATACATACGTACAAAAGTGTTACGCATTGAATCGTCACCCACATTTCTATTTATCGATTCTCTTTGGATAAATCACCTCATGGCAGATCATCGTGCTGATAAGCAAACCGCTGCGACCTTTAATCGCTCGCACGGCTATGCCACCAACTTCAAATCGATGTTCATCGCCACGATCATTAATTGATAACCATTTTATTTTGTAACACATGATATCTTATTCATATAATTAATGTTTGCCTACAAATTTTGGTGTACGAATATTGTAAAATGATATAAAAATTGTAAAAATCTGAAGAATTAACCTAACTTAAGATAATATCACAGAAATAGATTCCTATCACAGATAATTTGTACTTTTGTAAAGCCAATACTGAATGTACACATATGTATGTAAGTAAATGTGCTCATAAGTTTGATATGCTAAGAATTTGCAAACCTTATTTGATAAAATTTTGTAAACGATATCATATATTATACTACAATAATTCATCGGCAATAGTGAACAGGTTTTGTGCGCACATCATCTGCATCCGGACAATAAGAGGTATGTTGCATTTGGTTCTTTTTTTTTATATCTATAAATGTGATAGCGTTTTCAAGATTCGGATTAATATTGAATTTTATAATTGATTGTATCGATGTATAAATCATACGAGTACAAACAATATTCACTTGAATTTCGACATTTAGAATTTGACAACCTACATATACTTACATAACATATCTACACAAACGTATCTTTATACATATAAACATATTGGATTTATCTTTATTATATGATAAATAAATGGATATTGTTATCGTTCTTTAATTATATATCAAATATCACTTTCTTTTTATTTCTATAATGCTTTATTGAGAATTTTTGGTGTAACATGACTGGGTAGTGATTAACGTTCGCAGTTTGATGATAAGATTCGGGGTCATCCACAGGACAAACGGGTGGATGGATGACATAGGTGGTGAGTTTACTCACAAGGTTGAGGGCATACCCAAGGTAGCTATACCATCATAAGCTACCGACTCCGTGTATCGAGAGATACACCAACAGGCACGTATTTAAGTCTTTGTGTGGCAGTTGAGAGGCGAAAGATCCCACCCCAATCCGACGAGCTAAGCAGTGCGATCAAACGTGCCGAAACTCGCCTCAGCTTAGGGACAAATACGACCGAGTCCCAGCCAATAGCATGGCTTCCTGCAAAGGGGTCGTCATACAGATGTATGACGTCCTTTTTAGTGAAAGACCGTTACAACCTATAAAACTTGATTAATTTACTTTTACTTTTATGGCCTCAACGTCATAATCAGACTGACAGCAGCCTCAAGGGGACAACCCATCACCTTAGGTTTCATTTTCCTCTGCTGCACCGTTCGTCAGGGTTGCATTCAAAAACTTTTCGGACCGGATCATCGGTATCCATCGTATTTTTTATTTTTTTTTGTGATTAGGTAGGTGTTGCTATATAAACTAAGTATATATATCAATAAAGTTCTCCATTCGCTTTCAATGCAAATAAGACATTGCAACTTAAAATTTGTAACTGTCGTTGGTGAACTTTTTTTTCAGGACATTTATGTCTCTTCTTCATACGAGTAATTGTTAATTCTAAGAAAACTGCTAAAATGGATATGTCCATAAAAGAAGGCTATTTTCTATTACGTCCTTATCATCTGCATCGGATTGTATTGATTTGGAAAATTTTGCACAGCTGGTGCCGATATCCGTGTTTTATACAATCTTTATATCAATCTTAAAATCGTTGTTTTTTTGTAAATGTTAAGATTTGATGAGTCAGACTCATTACCTTCATGAAACCGTTCAAAGTACGACTAATTTGCTGTTTAAAAACAGTTCCCAGATATTCGCATGGAAATGCAAACAGAATATTAAAAGTTATGCTTAGCAGGCTGATGCTTCTACAACATAATGCAATTTCACTCACGAGGTCTACTCTCAACGGAATAATTTTGCAGATGTGTCTGAGGTTTCGAACCGCATTCAAAGTTTTCGTGTCAAATCACTCGATGGGGGGATTGTCGGCTCCGGCATTCTTGTTGTATGCACATTGCAATTCTCCCATCGTATTGACCATATACCATCTTCATTAAAATCCACATCAAAATTCCTTTTGATTGTTTGGAATTCTTTGCCTATAGTTGCAGTCTTGTGTTTAACACTAGCTTAAGTAGAAATGGGTCCTATTTCCAAGGAAATCATATTTTGCCTCCCTGCAGACGTAGTGTCATATTCAATTCTCAATCTTCTTTCTTCAATTCATTTTAAAACCTTTGACATTCGTTTTGATTATGATTCAACAGCCTTTTCACTCCGATACTAAAGAAATCTTCAGCTGGCTTATAATACCGAGAAAAAGCTCCTTTCCTTCTACATTATGTTTTTCTTTTGACCATTTGGTTTTCATTTTTCTTCATTTCTTATTCTTCTTCGTTCTTGTCCCAACTTCTGTAAATATCTCCATTTTTGTGAGACTTGGAACAGTTCAAAGAATATACGAGTACTTACGTAAATCAGAAATGTAACCGATGTTTCCTCGTTCGGCAATCAATTCAAAAATGTTTTTCTTTTTTGCAGGCTTGATTAATTTACTTTTACTTTTATGGCCGCAACGTCATAATCAGACTGACAACAGCCTCAAGGGGATAACCCACCACCTTAGGTTTCATTTTCCTCTGCTGCACCGTTCGTCAGGGTTGCATTCAAAAACTTTTCGGACCGGATCATCGGTATCCATCGTATTTTTTTTTTTTTTTTTGTGATTAGGTAGGTGTTGCTATATAAACTAAGTATATATATCAATAAAGTTCTCCATTCGCTTTCAATGCAAATAAGACAATGATCCTAGAGTTAACTGCATACCGTGAGGGGAGGATATCCACGTATTGCAACTTAAAATTTGTAACTGTCGTTGGTGAAATTTTTTTTCAGGACATTTATGTCTCTTCTTTCATACGAGTAATTGGTAATTCTAAGAAAGCTGCTAAAATGGATATGTCCATAAAAGAATGCTATTTTCTATTACGTCCTTATCATCTGCATCGGATTGTATTGATTTGGAAAATTTTGCACAGCTGGTGCCGATATCCGTGTTTTGTACAATCCTTATATCAATCTTAAAATCGTTGTTTTTTGTAAATGTTAAGATTTGATGAGTCAGACTCATTACCTTCATGAAACCGTTCAAAGTACGACTAATTTGCTGTTTGAAAACAGTCCTCAGATATTCGCATGGAAATGCAAACAGAATATTAAAAGTTATGCTTAGCAGGCTGATGCTTCTACAACATAATGCAATTTCACTCACGAGGTCTGCTCTCAACGGAATAATTTTGCAGATGTGTCGGAGGTTTCGAACCGCATTCAAAGTTTTCGTGTCAAATCATTCGATGGGGGGATTGTCGGCTCCAGCATTCTTGTTGTATGCACATTGCAATTCTCCCATCGTATTGACCATATACCATCTTCATTAAAATCCAGATCAAAAAAATACTTTCCTTTTGATTGTTTGGAATTCTTTGCCTATAGTTGCAGTTTTGTGTTTAACACTAGCTTAAGTAGAAATGGGTCCTATTTCCAAGGAAATCATATTTTGCCTCCCTGCAGACGTAGTGTCATATTCAATTCTCAATCTTCTTTCTTCAATTCATTTTAAAACCTTTGACATTCGTTTTGATTATGATTCAACAGCCTTTTCACTCCGATACTAAAGAAATCTTCAGCTGGCTTATAATACCGAGAAAAAGCTCCTTTCCTTCTACATTATGTTTTTCTTTTGACCATTTGGTTTTCATTTTTCTTCATTTCTTATTCTTCTTCGTTCTTGTCCCAACTTCTGTAAATATCTCCATTTTTGTGAGACTTGGAACAGTTCAAAGAATATACGAGTACTTACGTAAATCAGAAATGTAACCCGATGTTTCCTCGTTCGGCAATCAATTCAAAAATGTTTTTCTTTTTTGCAGGCTGGTGTATTTGCTGATTTATTTGAACTTCAATATCTTAAATCGGCAATTGTTTCTTCTTCAACCGATGTTTTTACATAATAAGCTTAAACATCTATATAAATGGAAATTTCTTTGTTATATCATTAAAGATTTGCTTTATCAAGGGAAAAGCGAAAGTCAATAAAATAAAAATTAACATTTTTTTTATAAAATTACGGTCTTAATTTATCGAAGTCACGTGTTCCTTGGTTATTGCATACATGGCCGATTTGTTGCATAAGTTCGCCATATCAGCTAAGACATTGATGCGATTACGTTGTATCTACCTTTCATACGGTACTGGATTACAGATTAAGAGAGATAGTGCTGAAACTGCTTCAATTTGAAATCTCTTCTCTACTCGATCCTTCATATTGACATAGATCTGACCTACGGCAGCAAAAACGTTTTTTACATATCTTCGATGATGCGGATGTGTTATTCCCGTTCCTCAGTTAACATATTATAGCAAGTGAATTATTGCTGTTCTGCAGGATCCCGCATTATGAACAACAAATCGATACTATCGAACGAAGATGCAAATATCGTCTGCATATTCCAATAAGTGGACTGATTTTTTTTAATATGGTGCCTCTAATCTTAAGACCGACCCTTAGCACTATCTGTTCAAGATTAAAGAATTCACATGAAAGTGCATCACTTTGACGAAATCCTGAATCTCCAATCCGAAATCTGGAACAGATCCGATGAAGCGTTACCAAACTACACAGCACACCGCATGTTTTCAAGTATTACACGGCATAACTGAATCAATTTTCTTAGGATCCCGAATTCAGCCATCGCCTTATGTAGCTCCAGGCGATGGATGCTGTCTCGGCTTAGAATTCGTTGGTTATCTGCAGGAGTTGCCTTAGTGTGAAGGTTTGTTCTATCGTTAATTTGCCGCAGCGGAAGCCCATTGGTACGTGTCGATTAATGTGGGGCGAAATGGCTTAAGAAGGTCACACAGTACTCTGGATAAGATCTTATAAGCGAGTTTAAGCAGGTATATGCCACGATAGTTGATGCAAGAGATAGGATCGCCTTTTTTGTAGATGGGGTAAATAGAGCTGGTAGTCTAGTCATCGGGAATATTTTCGTCCACCCACACTTTATTGATTATTTGTTACAATTTCCTTACCAAAAGGTCACCTCCACATTTAAATGGTTCCGGTGGCATGTCATCAGGTCCGGCGGCATTGTTATTTGTTAGCATTTAGTATCTCAGCCGACCTCTCATTAAGTGGGAGAGGGGATTATTACATCGAATAGAGTTAAGCTTTCTTCCTTTCCCTTTCCTTTGTGTCTTAGTGTCTTAGTTTGTTTTCATTTGGCAGTCAAGATCTAAAAGGGGCTATAGCTAAAAGTAGTCAGAGTCGACGTTTGCTTAAATAAATGTACGAACATCCGAGATATTTTACGCATGCCTGGCATCTATTTCCACCTACTTGGTTTGGTTTTTCGACCACCTTGATATAACCATGTTTCTTTATGGATATTTTTGTGAGAAAAACTAGTGCTAGTTAAACCGTATTACGAGCTGCTGCAGGATCGACGAGTCGGAAGCCGTTTTCTGGAGTTATGTCGTAGAGGCTGCGCTATCCGACTAATCCGTCAAAGAAGTTTTCCTTACCGACGAGTTTGAGTATGAGTTTGAGCTGAGAGTATGAGTTGGACATCATGCTCTGAACAAGCTCTGTAAGCGCCATCCAGGAGGTTGTAAAATTGTTCCTTGTTAACGTCATCATGGTATTCGGTGGAGGCGTGGGCACATATTAGGCTTATGCTGTAAAAAGTGGCTCTGATGCGGAACGACTTTAAGCCCTACACTTTCGATCGCAGCTGATTTCCCACGACGAATGCGCTTCCTAATATATGGAACCCTTTATTTCAACTGTAATATAGCTTTGTCTATTCATAGTTCCTGATCCTGTCCATCGTATTTCCTAAGCCCAGTAATGTCTGCCTTATACTGAACAAAAACAGTTTATAGTTCTCGAGTTGCTCCAGGAGTGCACAATGTATGTAGATTGCAGGAGCAGACTCTTAAATCATTGTCAGTTATCGTTCCGGTTCTTGTTTCCGTTTGAGGGTTAATTAAACCCTAGGCCTCTAGTGTCCTTCCCATAACATTCTTTTTTTCCGGACGTTCAGTTACCCTGTTGCGAAACAGCAAGCCTTGGACACTGGTCCTTGGGCACTCTTTTGACGGAGGAATCCGAGTTTCTCGATCCTTTGGCCTGTTATCCGAAAATAACCGAGTACGCCTTACAAGGTGTTCACTAAGTCGTGCAACCTCACTGGAACTCTAGACACTACCGTTGATTCAGTTTCGAGAATTTTTCCTTTGCCATCTGAATACAGCCTTGATGGGAACACTCCACCCCTCTTCTCTCGTTAGCTGCCGTAAAAATAATCTCCAGTTGAGGTACCGACTAGGCGCTCGGGATTCACCCCGTGGAGGTGAGAGAAGGAATTGATAGAGAGAGGTGGATTTGGGTAAAACCTGTGTGAGCTTGAGCCCTCTTAAAAACACACGTTCATAAATTTGGCTAATTGTAAGAAGGAAAATATGCTCAATATATTTTGCAACGTCCGTCAGAGAGATACTGTATTGCTTGAAAATACTTAGATCATATTGTGCTCATTTAAAAAGAAAGTGATCAATAGATTTCAAATTTAGCTTCTTCAAAGATTATATTAATACATAAAATTAATTTTATAAATCAAATAAATGACTTTACAAAAATAATAATAATATTAGCTTTATTAATAAAAACTGGAGCAGCAGTATAGAAATGAAAAGAAGCTGCTCCAGGTGCTCTTGGTAGTTGATTTTAACATCGATCTCTTGACTCTTTCATGTGAACTTGATAACTATATGTCATTATTATCTTCCTTTGGTTTTGCCAATTTACTAAATGAGCCCACCCGTATATTTAAAGATTCTAGTTCTTGTTTACACATAGAAATAATTCAATGAATTATAAAACGACCTTAATACAAACGATCATTTGCTAACATCTATTCAGCTTGATATCAGTCAGACAAGAGCAAAAAATTTCTCAAGATTTTACAATAATTAATTTTGCTGCTTTAAAATCTGCTTTGGTTTTTGAGTCTTGGGGTGAGGTATAAAGAGCCTGTGATCCATCTATTGCATTTAATTTGTTTCTTGACAGACTTCAAGCTTACTTAATGTTATGTAGGAAGAAAATTTAAAAAAAATATTAAAAAAACAAACATTTAAAACAGTGGATGTCTTCTATACGCTTTTGAAAAAATTCGTAAGAAAAATTATCTCTTCAAGTGTTATAAAAAACATCCCATCAACTTAAGGCTGAAAAGAAATTACGATGAGCTCTCTGAAGAACCGAGGATCCTTATACCTTTTCAAAGCGATGCTTATTTCAGTAATAAGTTTTTTGAAAATATGGGCAATTCAAAAAAGGAATGGGAGATTGTCAACCAAATCTTAAACCAAAAACCAATCTCAAGCGGATTTTATAGTCAGTATTAATAATACATCCGTATCCGAGCCATTAGAAGTTGCCACTGCATTCAATGATTATGTTTTAGTATTTCGAATACTATTAGATACACTACAATGAATTATGACTCCTCTTGTCAATGTCAATGTGATGGCAAAATTATTTTTGATCCGTGCCAAAGACAAAGTTTTCTCTTTGAGTCTTTCTCCCCATTGGAAATACACAAAATTATTCAGTGCTTGAAAAATTCCAATTCGAAATCGTGTGACAATTTTACTAGTAATATTTTGAAAAACGTATCTTTTTTGGTTGCTGATGTTTTAACTTACATTTTTAATTTTAGCATTCAAAAGGGTATCTTCCCCTATGCACCAAAAATTGCTGTTGTTATCACTTTACATAAAAAGGGAGATGCTATGAATTTAAACAATTATCGACTAATTTCCCTGTTATCAGTCTTTGCAAAGGTTTTTCAAAAAAGGTGTAAAATCTAGAATGCTGTCCTTCTTGGATAAAACGAATTTTTTTAGTTACTCACAATTTGGTTTTCGTAGGGTAAATCTACAGATGCATTGTTAAAGTTGTTCAGTGAAATTTAGTCTTAATGAATCTGATGTTCCGGCTACCTTATTCATTTTTTTATTTTTTTTTTGACATGGTCGATCATAGCATTTTGCTCAATGCTGGTTTCCGAGGCTTTATACATGGTTGGTTTACTTCTTATCTAAAAAAAAGTCGCTGTCAGAGATTTAAGATTAGAAATATTTTAAGTCATAAAAATTTCATTAATATAGGAGTTCCTCAAGGCTCTCATTTGGGACCAATCTTGTTTTTAATTTTTTTAACTCCTTTTTCTTACAACCGCTAAAAGGAAAAATAACAGCGTTTGCCGACGACACTGCCTTAACCTACATTTGTAAAAGTTATTTGAATCTATCATTCCCCGTACACCATGATTTAGAAATTCTGCGTCGTTGGTTTAAGCTGCACAAACTGGTTATAAGTGAAAAAACGAAGTTCATAATTTTTGATACTACCATTCGCTCAACTGCAAGAAATTCAAGTTGTTGAAAAACTGTGTTCACGAAAATTAAGCAATCTCATTTGATTCAGAAACATGTTGCACTGTCAACTGCTTTGCAATTTAGCGGGTTGACGTTTTTAAGTACTTAGAAGTTATTTTTGACTATAAAATAAGCTGGATGAATCATAACTGTATATTTAAAACAATTTTTAAATAATGTTTTAAGACAGACTTACGAGTATCTTCTATGCTAATATTATGGTTTGAAATTAGTTTATAACGGTCTTTTTAAATCTAAACTTGTTGGGGCGGAACTCCTTTCAACAAAATACAACCATTACTAATCAAGCAAAAGCATGCGATTCGTAACCTGTGCAAAGTGAATCGACTAACTCCCAGCTTTCAGTTATTTAGAAGTCTTAATCTTTCTCCACTAAGGCATTTGTATTTTTATAAAGTTTTAAAAATATTTTTTGAAAAAGCAGGTTAGAACACTCTGTTATGTAAACCGCAATTTGCGTATTAACACCAGAAATCTCGTGATGGTGGGCACCATCAAAAAAAACCCTTTGCTCAAAATTTTTTAAAGTTACTGTGCCCCGTCTGTTTAATAAGTTACCTGAGAATCTTAGATATGAGAGAGTTAAATCAGTACACATTAAAAGAGTTAAACAATGGCTTTTGCATTTAAATAATTATGTTATTGAAAACTTGATCAATCCTTCAATATGATTTTTTGTTCATATTGTAAATTTTCTCTTACTATATTTCCTTTCTATTCAAATTCTACCCTAGAATTGATTTTTACTTTTTATATTATTAACGTTATCGCATCCTCATCGATAAATGTATAAAATTGTTTATAATTTTGTAGTACAGTCGCCTCTTGTTTTTAAGAACAATAGAATGTGCTTAACTGTTTCACTTTTTATCTTAAAGAATCTATATGCATAAATTTATTTTTAATTATAGTTATCTCTATTTGTTTTATTTTATATATACATACAATTCTGAATTTGTGTTACCTTTATAGCTTTAAGTTTAAGAGAATGAAATAAAGTTGAAACAAAAAAATCTAAGATCTTACTGTTCTTTTTAAAAATTTATTTTTTTTTTTCCCGGCGAGGGCAGGTGAAAATCTTCCATCAGACACTATGAGGATCAGAAGCGCGTGCTCATAGTAGTGTGAGATTCTTACTCACTAAAAACACCTCCCTTCGTTGTTAATTTTAATACCGCAACCAAGTAGAACTTATCAAGCATTTTTTATTTCATAAGTTAATCACGATTGGTAGGACACTTTCCAATGGAAGACCCTACATATTCCGCTTTCTTAATGCGGTTTCAATTTATCGCGCAAGGTCCAACGGTTTAGTTCGTTGAAGACGGCGTAGTATGTTTCGTTCGTCCAAGATTTCTAGGACTGTATTGTTGATATGGCCGCTTAACCGGACTTTATGTTTTCGTGCGCAGTTCCTGACTTCATCTTCCACGAAAGGAACTCCGAGGTCTCGATGTAGGTCATTATTTCTTATAAACCATGGGGCACGCACAAATTGTCGTAGCACTTTATTTTCAAAAGTTTGTATTATATTTATATTTGATTTCTTAGTACAACCCCTGAGTTGTATACCATAGGTCCACACCGGCTTTAGCACTTGCTTATAAAGAAGCAGCTTGTTTTCTAAGCTTAGCTTGGAATATTTACCAAGTAGCCAGTACATTTCTTTGTATTTGGCCTCTAGTTCTTTTCGTTTCTTTTTAACATGCGTTTTCCATTTAAGCTTCGCGTCAAGTGTCATTCCCAAATACTTAGCTTCGTTGGCAAAGGGGATACACACCGAGTTTATAGAGATGGGCAAGTGATTTATCTTTCTGCAGGTAAAGTCAACATGTACAGATTTTGTCTCATTAAGGGTAATTCGCCAGATCTTTGTCCACTCGTAGACTTTATTTAAAGCAGTCTGAAGTTTCGCCGTTGAGTCTTCTATTGATTCTCCAACCGCTAATATAGCAGTGTCGTCAGCAAAAGTAGCTAGAACAGTATCCTCGACGTGTGGTATATCTCTTGTATATAAAAGGTACAAAAGTGGGCCCAGTATGCTTCCCTGCGGTACTCCGGCTAGGATATCTTTAAATATCGAAACATCATTTCCGTATCGAACGCGAAAAATTCTATTTTCAAAATAGCTTGTCAATATATTATAAAGCTTTAATGGCAAAATTCGTCGCAGTTTGAACTTCAAACCTTCATGCCATACTTTGTCAAAAGCTTGTGAGACGTCAAGAAATACGCTCGAACAAATCTTTTTTTCTTCCAGGGATTTTTCAATTACATCAGTAATTCTATGCACCTGATCAATTGTTGAATGCTTAGTCCGAAATCCAAATTGATGGTTGGGAATAAGATTTTGGTTTTCGATAATTGGGAGAAGACGTTTTAGCAAAATCCTCTCAAAGATTTTCGACAGGATCGGTAGAAGAGAAATGGGTCTGTATGATTTTTTATCGTTTGGAGGTTTTCCTGGTTTTAGTACCATAATGACTTCAGCAACTTTCCACTGACTTGGCACGTATTCAAGCCTCAGAGCCGCGTTAATAATGTGTAAGAGCTTTATAAGTGCTTTTTGAGGCAACATTTTCAGAACTTCTCCGGTAATAAGGTCATACCCCGGAGCCTTCTTTGGTTTTAATTTCCTTATTACAGTTTTAATTTCAGCAAGAGTTGCATTTGTCATTACAAAATTACTATATGCTATTTCTAAAGAACTGGAGCCGGGTACCAGTGTTGGGCCGTCGGAGGGCTTGAAAATTTCTTCCAGATAAAATTAAATTTAAAATTGACTGGCCAAAAAGTCAAACCATGCTTCTTGTTGCTGATATCCCTGAAGAAGAAACATGTGAAAATATAGAACAACAAGATTCCTTGTTGCATTGTGTTGGGAATCCCGATGTCGTAGAAAATACGGATAATATAAAATTTGTATGGATCGGTGAAAATATCATATCCAGTAAATCGCTCTTTTCGTCGCATTGTGCGCCCAGAGTCATTCTAGAGGCTAGTTATTTCCAACAGAGTATTACAGAGCTTCTTCTTTTTCGTGCCTAATACGAGTACTCTCACTTTTCAGTGTATTCATATTGTAGGTACAGCGATGGATACCGCTGGGAATATGACGCTCAGTTTCTTCCCTAATCATACAAGACAATCATCGTGGTTGCTGTGTAAAAAAAATATCTTTTGTAAATTTAAATACAGAGATATTGTATAAATATACGAGTATATATATGATATTCTCGAAATGTAGGATTCGATCACTGATAAAAACTTAGGGTGGTGTTCCACTTTAAATACTAAAATATGATACTCGTATATGCCTATATCCGCGTTTTATAGCAACCTGAGAATTATATTCAATAAGAATAGAATTTCTTTGTTTATTATTAGGAAACTATTCTAGGAGTCGAAAGTTTGGAGAGGTTGTGCTAGATATTTAGCTAAAATAAAAACGTTAAACATATGGTTCACGGAAATATGAACTTCATAATAATAATGAAGGTAGTAAATCGTTATGAATTCGTCCCAATTCGCCCCCATCAATATTATATTATTAGATACAAGTAAATTAGTATTAAGATGAGAAAGCATGTAAACGAGAATAAGAAAGTGGGTAGTTGTACTTTTGATTCTTACGGATTGTCTCATACGATGGAATACGGAATCCTCCCTCTCTAATAAGCAACCATTTTCGAGCAAATATATATTATTTCTTAAGGACACTCTTGTCACCATGTGTCTGTCCTCTGCCATGAATTGCTTTGGTATTATACGAATATCTTTAAAGCAATCGCATAAGAAAAGAAAACCATATAACCATATTTTCCTTATCTTTTAATTCGGTTTCTCTAGGGAAGAATTTATTTGAATGAAGCCCTTAATGGAAAATCTTCTATCTCGTTGCAGTTTAAATTTAAATTGGAGAAATACGTATCTGAAATTGCTGTTGGCTTTGTCGTCATTCGTCAGTTGAATTTTTTTTTATTGATAAGGTTAATTTGTAATCAAACTTGAATTTCTTTTGTCGGTACTTGTCAAATACTTTTGAATGATCTAAATAAAGAAGATAATTCAATACTGAGAAATTCGAATGCAAATAGAATGAAAATAAATCTCTCATCCTTAAAGTGCAAAGCATTATTTTCGAGCTTATATAAGTATATGTGCCCTCAATACGTCTTCAAGTTATTTATGAAAGAAAAAGTTAATTTAAAATTTCTGTAAGCACTTTTGTGCGTCTTTAATAAAGACGAAGACTTCTGTCAAAAAATATTCGTCTTCATCTTCTTTTTTTTTGAATTGTACAAGCTCTAGCAGAATTTGTTTGAAATGTCAATTAACAGCACCATAATCTTCTAAGAAAAAATTACGTCTATGTTATATAAAAGTTTCGTTGTGAGCTATGTAAAATTTAATAAATTTATATAAGTCAGTACTTAGACTTAAGACTAAAGAAATGGTATTGATTGAGTTCTAATTATGATGGACAATAATGATTTCAGCTACTTGCACTGCATATGTCATTCGTAGAAAATTACATACATAAGTGCCACCGATGAACTGCGGCTAAGTCACGTACGAATATTAGGTCACCGACTGGCCATCTATTTGTAAATGTAGTACTAGGTCATTAAACAGCCATCCATATTTCCATATTTCTAGGAAATGATTTTGTCATGTTAATATTTGTACGTATTACATAAACTTTTAAATTAAAGATACTTCTAATTTCATCTGAGTTGAAAGTTTATTTCTACTCCAGAACATAGGATGGATATTCAACTTTGGCAATAACCTGAGAGTGCCCGCGATAATAAAGTTTATTTCTTAAAGCAACATTCAGTCTCAGGATCTGATTACTTTTCGCGAGAACGCTTTCAGTGAACAATTTTTACAAATTGTTACTTTTTTATTTATCCAAATAAACTTACTTCCATCCAGCTTTTGTTGTCTTACACAATTCATAAGCTCTAAATACTTTTACTACTTTCTCGCAGGAATGTTTCGCCATTTCCATCCGTCGTCCTCTTACCTCGTCATAACTTATTAGAAACTGCATGTTTGATATGTTGACCATTTTCAGCAAATCACAATCCGGTGTTGTCTTCACTCTCACAGTAAGGGAAGTAAGATGTTGTGTCGCGTATGCCCAATATAAATAAATACTTAACGTAGATCCCCTTCACCATGCCTGTAGGCAGTCTACAGCCTTTCGCACCAGAGGACAGTGGGAAAAGAGCCGACCTTTATAGGCGTCGGGAATCATTTTTTTGGTCTGCCAGCAACATCCACCGGCAGGCCCCCACTTATATATACATAAGCTAATCATCTAGAACATTCGGTAAACGCTATGCGTACCCAAATACGGCATTACAACCCCAAAGATAGCACGGGAATGAATAAAGATTTTTCGGGAAATCTACGCTCAAATTTGTTTTTATTTTCTGCCCTGCTTTATGATATCTGATTGGAATGCCTGCCATGGCCGAATTCCGAAGTATAAGTTTGAGTTCGATACAGATCACCGCAGGTACATATAAAATTAGCTAATAATTACTTAAGATGGTATCGTGTGAACTAGCACAAGCTATGCACAATTTAAAACATATTTATACGAGAATTAACTCTAAACTTTGGTTTATGAACTTCTATATAGGTCTTCTATCAAAAGGGTTATCCTGTGAACCAAAGTACAGTGCGAGCATATTCGTACGCCTACATAGACTAGTCACAACCTTTAATAAACTAACCACTCGCAAATATATACTCTTATATAAGAGGGAAGAGGTTCCTATGCACAAGCGATAGATTTTTATGGGTTCGAATTGCCTGATGGACATTTTACATAGTGTCAAAAGAGATAAATTTTATAAAGCATAATTAGTGTAACCTTACCCAACAGAGCTATTGCCGATAAAAATGTGAAATGTGCCGTGAATCTGGCTGTTTATAAAAGCGAAGCTAAAAGTAAACAGGGGGACAGACCGATTAAATTCAAACTAAAACAATAAATACGAGGGTTATAGTCTCCTTGTAACTCTACACACTTCTCCCAGCGATGCTCCCATCTCTCTAACCCGTCCAAATATTACTTGGCGTTTTCTTCTGCAAAATAATTGTTCACGAAGGTGATTGCCTCCTTATTTGACGAAAATCTCTGTCCTCCGAGCACAGTTTTTAGATGAGGGAACAAAAAGAAGTCGCTTGGGGCTAAATCTGTTGAATAAGGCGGTGAAGCAGTTTAAACCGTAATTCATGGATTTTCGCCATTGTGTTAGATGGCGCGTTGTCTTGGTGAAACAGGATGAAAAGTAATGATACGTAGTATGCTCCTGTAATGGTTTTCCCTTTTTGAAGATAATCGATTAAGATAACTCCTTTACTATCCTGGAAAACAGTCGCCATCACTTTCCCAGGGGAAAAAGCAGTTTTTGCTTTTTTTGGCGCTAGCCCTTTGCAGTTCACTGTTTTGACTGAATTTTTCTTTCGGGCGTATAATGGTGTATTCAAGTTTCAGCTACAGTAATTAATCGGCTTGGATTTATTGCGCCTAAACTGCGCAAACAGAGCGTTGGAAATGTTCATTCGAACACGTTTTTGGTCTAACGTAAGCAAACGCGGCACCCAACGCGCGGACAGCTTTCTCATGCCTAAAACTTGATTTAATTGTAACAAACACGTTCTTTGGACATTTTCGTAAGCTCTGGTATTACTCTCACTTTGACTCGGCGTTCACCATTTGGTGAACTTTAGCAATGTTATCGTCAATGGTTGCAGTTTTTGGACATCCCGAACGTTCACCATCTCACAAAGCTTTCACGGCCACGTTTAAATTCAGCTGCCCAAAATTTCACTGTGGTAAATGATGGTACAGAGTCCAACTCATTTTTGATTTGCGTAGGCGTATTGATATTACATTTTTTCTATTTTCACAAAAAACACTCACATCGACTCACTTAAACGACTGTCAACTAGAAACTGCGCGTCCAAAATGACTGAAACTTCGGTAAGTAACTGTCAAAAGATGCACAACTAGCATTCACTAGCTTTTATTGACGAGTGCCGCTATCTTTACGTTGCGATCGAAAACTTTTCAGACAACCCTCGTATTAGAGTTGCAGAGAGATAGTTTGCGTAACACTTGAATATTTTAGTGAAACATCTCTTTTCATTTTATGAATTAGTTTCATTTTGGGTAAGTAACTATAGTTTTGTTTGTTAGTTTTTTTTAGTAATTATTTTGTGATTTAGAGATGTAAGCAAAATATTTGATGAAATACAATGATTTAAAGACTTTTGGTTTAACTACAATATTTAACATTTTTTAATGCAGAATTCAGAATTCAAAATCTGCATAGATCTGAGAATGTAGTTCCTGATTTCAACTGCTTCATTGCTTCCAGAATGTTCATTCCCTTTATGTTCTCCTCTAAGAACTTCTGCATTTACTTCATCGTCAGCAGTCACAATTTCTATTGTAAGAAACACACGTAGGATCCAAATATAAACGTTGTTAAGGTAAGAGAGAAAACTCGACAATTTTTATCAAGAATACAATATAATCTTTATTAATTTAATATCAAAGTACACAAATCTACAGCAGTTGTTTCAACCCAATAGATCGCCGTCGTTGCTCCATAACTTCTACCCTTGGATACCCAGATATTTCCTCTTTATACCCTTGTGTTGTTGCATCCAGTCCCATACCGCCACCCCCCTTAGTAGGCTTGCCCAGCTCAGCAACAATCTCAGTCCAATAGCTCCGGCGATCAATAACACTTTCTCTAATTGTCCTGGCATACCGAGGTTTATTTCTTCTCTTCCATCCATTTAAACGATTTGAAATTGGGTCACCGATCATCGCCCTGGTATAAACACTTCTTAACATGAGTTCTACTGTGGTGCTTACTCATTGCTTGCTGTGAAGGTGTCGTTCTGCTGTCACCAATCATCATGTTGTTGGATCGCTACGTATCTTTTGTCATCGCATCAATCTAAATAAAATGCTGTGCCGACAGTCTGAAAGGGTATCTTTAAATTAGGTTATCAGTTTTGTTTACCAAACGAATATCGCTGGAATTCACTGTGTAAGTTGGTCGTCGTGTCCATTTACACGAAATGTTATGCTTTACCAAATCGATATCGCTGGAATTCATTATGTAAGTTAGTCATCGTGTCTTAATTGGACCCTTGGCCCCACATTATATTTTATTTGTTGTGGTACTTAACTTAATGATTATGATTACTGGGGCCCCACACACATGCATTGTAAAGAGATGCACAAGTACTTAGGGCTGTAACAAACACCTAAATCTATTTTTTAAAACTCCGATAGTGCGTTCAATAATATTTCTCGCCTACGAGTGTTTTTGTTGAATGTACAATAGCTTCCGATGATGTTTCTTCTGGATTCCTGAATGGTGTTATTACTTAAATTTACGAAATATTTGTTTCGTAGTATCCAATAACCCTGTATTCATTTTCCCCTTACGGTATCATTCTTCTAAAATTTACTTATGCGTTTCGATCCAGGATATCTTGAATTAATTAAACGAATTCTCATTTTGTGATAACAAACCTAGAAACAAAATGATAGATATTCAAAAACTTAAATTATTATAGCATTTATGCTATAAAATTCTTTTCGATTATAGTTAGCATGTTGTAATTCTTTCTTAGGAGACCTGGCATTCTACTTAGTTCAAAAAAGTGAATTTTTGCTCGCCATTTTTCACTTTCTTTTAGCACTAAAGCACGGTGGACTGTGTTAGACCGAGGCAGTACTCATTTCATACACAGATCGGGTAAGATGAATGAGCACTGTAAATCTAAGTCGAAACACTAAGGTTTTTTAATTAAAATTCATTTTCTTAGTTTTAATAAATGTAAAAATAAAAATAAAATTAGACTGTAAGATTCGTCGAAAGATATAGATTAAGCATTATGTTTAATTTTAAGTGCCCGTATGGGGCCAGTAAGTTACAATAAGATTATTTTTAAGTTATTTAAGCTAATTTTTAAGCGTTTTTTGTCTAGCATATAAGAGTAATTTAAGTTATAAAAATAAAAATGCATAAAAAAAATGAATGGGCACAGTTTCAAAACATTTTGAATGGAAGAGCTTTCTAAAGTTGGTTCCAGTTTGCTTTCTATTTCCGTTAGTAGATCTTTGAATGCTAATTTAAACAGAAGATAAATTGTTATTATGTTTGTAAGTATATAATTTTTCGAATAAAGTACTTAGACCCTTCCCCCAATTCTAAGGGGTTAGAGGCATCTCTTATCAGTTTTCTTATTCTGGCCATTTCAATATTAACTTAGGGAAGAATACGACCGACTGATAGCAACTGATTTGTCAAAAATTCATAGTGTTAGGAAAAAAAGGTAGATATATAAAACGTATTAGCTACAGTGGGGTGTAAATTAACATTACGATAAAAATTTTCCCAAGATATTTATTATTTTTTTCATCGTCTAAATCACTTAAGCACTATTCTATGGAGCTTATTTTCTAAACTTCTTGCAAAAAATATTAAGGCAATGAATAAAAAAAGCAAAACAAAACACAGCACTGTTAAAAAAGTTATGTACATTTACAATAGTCACTTTTATAGTTTTTATTCGCAATCCTTTGCCGATTAAGTTACACAATACGAAACTTGAAATCGGTCGATGCAATATAACTATAATGTCACAGTCACAGAAAACATCCATAGGAAAAGTTTTATTAACTAGCATTGCTTGTAGCCACAATAAAATTCAAAGCTTCTTCTAGATTTTCTCGATTTTCAGTCTCATCAGGTTTGTTTAGTCTGTTATGTGTGATTTTTCCCTCCAACCTGCATTCGACAAAAGGCCAAATTAGTGGGTCTAACGGCAGTTCGATAGCAGAGGAATTATTTTTATCATTCTATCATTGGACGTGGACGTGGATGACGTTGTTGGATTAATACAATAATAAGCTGTTTAAATTAAAGAATTCCCTTTATAGATATTCATTCTTTCAAGTAAGAAACATTTCAATTATAAATACTAAAATGTGGTTCATTTATTTCATTTGCGCAAAAAAATCTCACATAAACGCCATGGATAGTTGCGCATTCGAAGGCATTTATATAATCTGCTATTTATATAATATATCATTCATTCCATGATGTTTAGTTAAAATAAATTCAGGCCTAACATTCTGCCGATTTTATTTGGAAATTGATTTTCTTGCTTGGTTTGTAGAATAATGAGGCTAATCAATTGAGATTCTCTTCAGAGTTTACAGCTGGTATATACAGCATAACCGCACAACTTGAAGCTGTATAGGACAATGTATATATGTAACCACTACCACAATCCATGACAGATATTTGCTCTGCCGGGCCTTTTCTTAAATATCTCCAGTGGTCATAGGCGGAGGCTCTAATGCATGTACAACAGAGTGGGGCTGAAGGCTCACCAATATCAGAGGACGTATTCTACTAGAAACATTCGCATCCTTTGATGTAAGCACTCCAAACAATGGTCGAGGAAATACTTTTAGGAAAGCGGGAGTATGTTTAATCATTGATATTACCTTCATGAGTTCCCTACTGCGCAACACAGACTGGTGGGTCAGCGAAAAAAATACCCTATACACTATGAAAAATGACCATCTGGCGATAATAATAGATATTAAAGAGGACATGTTCGATGAAATGATAAATATCAATGAACTAGTCTACAGCGAAGCATCGGGGAATTTGTTTTATGAGCTCATTCGCACAATAACCACTGCATACGACGCAGCAATGCACAGACGAATACACTTTACTACTAGTAGAGCCAAGAAACAAAGCCGATTTTCAAGAACGACATGACATATTCCGACTGCCAAAGGGGGGCATAAAAAAAGCGTTGCAAGAAAGTAAAACAAGATGCTTCAAGCGAATGTGCGACGAAGTGGACATAAATCCTTGGGGCACGCCGTACAGTATGATAATGAGTAAGCTGAAAGGCTGTCTCCACAATTATCAAGTCCAACAATGCTGAGGTCTATTGTATAGCAACTATTCCCACAGAGACCATGCTAAGGCTGTGAAATCCGGTGTTCAAAAGAGACCAGACATGTTTATAACAAAGATGCAAAAGTGTATTAAAGAGGGGGTTCTTCTAGAGCAGTGGAAGCTGCAACATTTGGTACCCTTACAAAAGGGAAACAAACCACCTGGAGAACCAGCATCATATTAGACATATTACTGGACACACTGGGGAATATACTTGAACGGATCATATATAGATTGCTCACTGTGGCAGAAAAAAAGCGAATAATATGAGATTAACTGTTGGGGTTCAGAAAAACGCGTTCTACGACAATGCAATAAAAACGATGGTAGAAATAGCAGCCGAAGCAATAAAGGGGGAAAGATGGCGATGGGGAACAAAGGCATATTGTGCAGTAGTGACGCGGGACATCAAAAATGCCTTTAGCTCAGCAAACTGAGCATTTGTAGGAAGGTCACTAGACAGAATAGATACACCATACTGCTATGGGCTACTTCAGCAATAGATATTGTTGAGACATGAAACCGACGAAGGGGAAAAGTACTGTAAAATCCCCGTGGGGATCCTACAATTATCGGTCCTGCGGGTACTCTGGAATAACATTTACGACTGAGTTCTGCAATCAACACTGCTAGCAGGAGTAAAAAAATCGGACTCGCGGACGACACGCAATTCTAACTGTCGCAAAGAATATTTGAAAGATAGAGTCAGGTCCGAACAATGCAATTGGTAATTGGTAATAACCAGCCGGAAAATTATGGAATACGGGGACATAAGGGTAGGATATCAAATAATTAGATCAAAAGATTACATAAAATACCTAAGAGTATTTTAGACAATAGACAAAACTTTATGCGTCACATCGACTATTCCGTCGTATTCCCAATATAATGAAGACAACAGTCGTCAAAGCTGCAGGCAACACTTTCTGGAAAACTGACAAACATCGGAGGACCCGTATATGGTAGAGGAGTATTAATATCCAAGGTAGTAAACCCAGTTCTGTTATACGCTATCCCAATATAGTTTGGGGCCCTAGCGACAAAGGAAACATTTTATGTCTTTATGAAAATGTAGCAGAGGAAAGAAAAATATTCTTTTGGTAACAGTAGTTAGAAAAGCGTACTTACGTATCAGCCCACTCCGGTTTCCATTTCCTTACAAAGAGTAGAACTGATGGAAGGGTTAATACAGTGAGTTTGTTGGTGTGTGAGAAAATTTAATTAGGTGGCGCTACAGTTGGGCCGCAACTAACAAGCCTCTCCAGTTAGCCCGGTCTTGAGCTAACTGTCTCCAGTTCCACCCGTCAACGCAAACGGGACCGAAGGATTTTCTCTCGAAACGACTGAGAATATCTTCACTCGCTTTCCATACGGCCATTCTTCAGTGCCATAAGATTGGACAGACATGATCAAAGTCTTATATAGATTCTCCTTTTTTCGTGATAGTGCCTTACTCTTAAGTTGTTCTGCTGAAGTGTTCATTTTGCAAACAACTTAATACAAGCTGATGCACTATAAGTGTATTTATACTCACTTTAGTGTTAAGTTCTTTAAAAAAATTAAGAATGTATAACAGAGCCAAGTAAACAAAGCTACTTACTACAATACATCAAAATTATAGCTGCCGACTGTGTCGTCCTGTCCGATTCTGCGTTGTTATGCTGCCTTCTTGTTGACAGCATCTACTTGGTTTTGCCCTCATATACCGCTAAACCCATTTTGCAGCTTCTGTTTCAATACTAGCTAATGCACCGGTGACAGCCAGCTGTGTTCTCCCAATTATGCCTCCTTGTGAGTGCCGCACAGATCTTTCAAGTATGATGTTAAAGAAGTAACATCACAGCTTTCTCCATAATCTCTTTTGGCATCAAGTCGTTATCGACTTAGACGAAGAAGCGAACGTTCTCAGTCGTTATCCTGCAAAGACGAAGGAATATGGCAGGGATGCTGCTCTATATAAATGCTATCATATGCGGCTTTAAATTGGAGAAAAGTTAGTGGATATCAATTTGGATCGGTATTTTTCCAGGCTCTGGAGAAGTGTGAAGATTTGTTCGATCGTGAGCTTTCCTGCTGTGAAACCGCAGTGTTAAGGGCCAATCAGGTTATTGGCGAAGGGTTCCAGACGTTCACACAATATGGCAGATAAGATCTTGTGTGCGATGTTGAGGAGACTTTTTGCCTCTGTAGTTTGTGCAGTTGAGGGATCTCCTTTTTTGTGGATCATGCAAATGATGCTGAGATTCCATTAATCAGGTATACACTCTTCTAACCAGATTCAAAAAATGAGACACGTTCAGCTGCCTTCTTGGATTTCAGCTTAGACATTGCTATCCTTACTCCGTTTTGTTGAGGTGGACGAAAGCTTTGGCTATCGTCACCTAAGTTGAATTGTCTGCTTTTCAGCGGGATGTTAGTCTTATTCGCCACCACACAGACTGCAGAAAAAGTTGTACGATATTCTCAGCACTGACTGTGACTCTACTACAAGGTTACCTGCTTCATCCCCAGATTTCTGTACGGGTATGCGGAGATTTCTACCTTATAATATCTCATTTCTACTTATTTTCAGGAAGTACCCCATCTCCACCAACGAACTAATTGCAACCGCGGGCATCCCAACCGCTGCTTTCAGGAAAACGTTTTACAACTTAGCAACTTAACCCACCCTTAAATTGGACAACACTACGAAAGGTTCAGCGCAGCATTTCTTGTCACCAAGCCCCTTGAACCTATATTGACAAAAATCCAGAAGAGCATCTTCGGTAGAATGGTTTTCTCTGAAACCAAATTGGTTTACACTTGAAAAATTAATTTTTGTGAGAAATTAATGAACTTTATATTTTACAGTTTTCTCAAAGGCTGCAGATATCGTAGACACCAACGAAATCAGTTTGCAGTTCGCTTTTTCTTTTCTGCTTCCCTTTTAGAAAACTGGAATTCCTTTCCAAGTTTTACCAATTCTGGGAAGGTTCACCGAGAAATTGCTTGAATTGAAAAGGTGAGCCAAAACATCTACCACATTTAAGGGGATCATTTTCAAAGCATAATTGGAAATTCTTTCCGTCACGACAAGAATACGTAGTTTTAAGATAAATAATTAAACAATGTCCAAAAATGGACATGAAAACGAAGCTGTTATATACTATAAATTGTACTGTCTAAGAGTTGTGTCGTTGAGCAACCACTGTAGGACATTAAAAAGTCACAACAAGATGTCTGTGCTACTGAAGCAAAGTACTGAGTCTGCAACAATAATGAAATGTAATGTACAATAATGTAATGACTTTAGAGTGACTATTACCTTTACGATTAACTAAGCGGTTTACAACTTCCAATTATGTTTTATGATTTCTTTGTGCACTTCCTAATTTGCTTTGTAAGTGTCTACATATTACGACAAGATTTTATTACGTTTTTAATTTGTTGACATACTCGTATAAGGGTGTAGCTTATTTTCAAAGTTAAATTTAGTGGATGTTTGTACACACAACCTACATATGTTTCAGCTTATTTGGTTTGGGAAGCGAAGCATTCCCCCATGGCTTAAGGTTGACTAAAGATTTACTTTGTTCTACGGACACACTGGGCGTATCAAAGAGGTTTTTTTTAAAGTTTTTGAAAACGACTCATACCTTAGAGAATCATTTTCTTCGGTATATAGGTCATACCATCATTTGATATGTTATTGGTAATTTATTATATTAAACTTTGAAACAATAACTTTGGAAATGCTTTTGTTCTGTAAGCAATTAATGACTAAACCTATACAGTGATCCGCAATTTGAAGGTTAAAGTTAAGACCATCGAATTGAACAGTTTCTACCTTAAGGAAGCAACCTGATACATAGTCAAGACATGTGTCGGATATTGGATTAGTTGGTTAGTTAATAAATTAAACCAACTCATGTTCCATGTTGGCCTTAGAATATATATATTAAGATCTCCAATAATAATTAGATTAGTCGCTTATTCTTTACTTAAAAAAAAACTGAAAATTTATCCAAAGACCTTAGCAAAGGCATGTGTTGAAGTCTGTTAACACAAACCAAATTGAAGTTTACATTTGCAATAGTACAGGTAACTTGAAGGACAGCCCTTTTGAATCTAATAGTAACAACATCAGGCTCATACGAATCTTTTACAAATCACTCCTGCAGAATAAGAATCATTACTATTGATACAAAATTCATAGTTATACATTTTTAAGTCGTCGGTTTTAAAAGAGTAAATCAAAAATCTCTGATACAAATATCGTTTCAGGTAAATCTAAATCTATAAAATCTTCGAGATTGCATACAAAAAAAAATCAAAATGTTGTCGCAAGCTTCATGGGTTTGAAGCACTATAAAATAGCGTGCGTATCTAGATAATCAAATCATCTTACAACAACATCTTTACCATTGTTAACATTTGTCTCCAATTCAACTTTTTTTACCGCCATATAAGTAAATATACGAGTATGCGTGTACATACCGCAGCTATATTGCTTAATTAATTTTTTTTTACACTATCGCTGGCGTGCAATTCCGATTGTTGCAAAAGTTATTTTCCCACAGTCTAAAGTATTCCTTATCAATCAGTGTAGAACGATGGTAGCTGCTATATTGTGATGCAGGAGCACTAGACATATCACTACTACTGCTTGTTCTGACCTTCTTTTCGACACCGCACTGTTCATAGTTCTTCTTGTTCTAGTCGGCATTTGTATCGCAGGTATCGTCATCTTTTGGATTGGACGAGGGTGTAGACTTTAAGTCAATCTTCATACATTTGTTACTACTATTTCGATTGTCCACAGAACAGTCTTTGGACAATTTCAATCGTCTATTTTGATGCCTTTGCCAAGATAAGTGTCAAAGGTTCAGAATTATTTTCCTTTGCATTGTGGGAGTATCATGTGAATCCATTGGTACTATACTGCTGCGAGGTGTAACATCTGACAATCAGAAGACCTACGACGTTCGAAGAAGTAATGAAGACCTGCGATGTCACCATGATACTATCGTAACGACACTAGGTCAACTAATCGTCAAGTCAACACCACCTTCAGCAATTGATATCTACTCACCGGCTTTTGCTGAACTATCTGAAGCTATCTAAACCGAAAAACATTCGAAATGTTTCCCCGTTTGCAAACCGCTATCACTACTTATCAAGATACAATTTAAATTGATAACCGAACGTGATGAAAATAAGTCGGATAATACTGCCACCTTCTACTACTTGGTAGTGTCCAACGATCCAGAGATTACCGCTAGTAACACTGCATCTCGTTGATAATTTGGTAGCATTCGGAATCGTTCGTTGCGCACGTTCCAGCTGAGGTGCTTACACTTGCAGAGCTATTTACGTCTCTACTACCACCACCTTATCCGGTGCTTAAATTTAAAAATATATTTCTCCATCTTTTGATGAATGTTCTAGTAGAATGAACTGCATTGACGGAAACCGCCCACACAGCATTTATCAACTATACAATTTCAACACGCGCGTCAGCAAAGGTTCGTGGGAACGAACTACTTCAGTGCCTGAAGTGGATTTCTTTTTGGCTATCGGCTTGACTGTCGACTTTGAAAATTGGTCAAACATTATAGTACTCACTATCATTGCTATTTGGTGGTGATGACGATGACGTGCCAATGACTTTGGATAGCTTAGCTGCGGGAAACATCAGAGCTTGTGAGATCGAAACATATTTCAAAGGCTGACCACTGTTTGAATGTGTTGATGTAGAGTCATTTCTCTTTCACTTCTTTTCGACTGAAGTGCAACCATCACTTTTGTTTTCGTACCTTATTGTTGGATTTTTTTCCAAACTATGATATAGCGCGCAGTCTTCACTATCATACTACGTTCATCAGTTGAGTGACTATGGCTGTAGTAGCGACTTTGATTCAAGCTACAACGCTTCTTGAGGATTTCTAGCATTTTAGTACGCCTTTGAGTATCATTAGTGCAACGTCACTAGTTAAAGATTGCTTGATATGGAACATGATTCTGTTCGATCGATCTTCTCTAAAGTCTCTAAAGAGTGTGATTAATTTACAGATTAGTTAATTAGAACTGCTGCGCCTCGAATTTGGCGATAATTCGGGCTGGTTAAAGGTAACCTCACGTTCCACACTACGTACCTTTAACTTGACTTTTCTCATTAACAAGTCATAGTAGGTTGTTTTAAGAAGCGAAAAGCGCAGCACTGCGTCCTTTTTTTATTGTCCATCCTGAATTAAAGTCACGGAGTACTGTATTTATAAAAATTGTCTATATTAATGGCTTCAGTAAGGGGACACAAGGTACGAGATTGTATATTATTTTAGGTTTTGCTTCTGTAGATAATTTAATCGATTTCTCTGTGGATTTGTCAGAGACATTCCTTAATCGCAAGCATTCGGTCACCAGAGCTCTGCGCATTTACGTCCTTAGAAATTAGAAATGTATTTCTTATGGGAGCAATTTCTTTAGAATTGTTTTGTGTCTATGTGGTTTATTCGTATCAGAACGTTACGAATGTATTGTCAATCAGTTTCTTTTGAATTATTAAATTACAATCAATATAAGAGTGGAAAGAAAATAATTTTCCGACAATTTATTATAAGGCTTTTAAATATGCATCCGGGAAAAAAATTCTCATCGCAGAATAAGATAACACTCTTTAAAACATTTAAATAACAGACGGTCAAAAACGCTAATTCTAATCGAGTGAAAAATGCAACGAACGAAATATCCTGGACAAGCTTCAACCTTCCAACTCGAAACAATCGCCCTACAAGCACATTAGATGAGTAAGCCACAACAATGAAAATAGCAATTATAAGGGTTGACTACAATCATAACATGATGTGGGACCCTGTGAATTATTCGTGACTATATTTCGTATTCTGATAGATGTGAATGCATTCGCACAGAGTAGTGCTCCATTCAATTACTTACAAATGCATTCGTTATGTATGCAAACACAGATTTCGGAACACTGTTTTGTTGACTCTGTGAGGACACATTTATTTGATCTATCTCCATATATGTACATGTAATAAACCGATGAAAAACAGAGTAAATTTACTATGTAAATCACAAATGTTCAACCCAGTTATTAATTGGTAAAATCCTTCTGTTCATTGTAAACAGTCGGCTAAGTGAAATTTAAAAAGTAATTGAAAAATATGTGACATCCAATGTAAATAGTTTGTTGCTGAGACCGATGCCCGTACACATCGACAAATGATTGTATTAAAATAGCAAACTGAATAGCTAAAATTATCAATGTTACGTCCAAAAATCAAATACAAGTTCATTAGAATTGAACTCACCTTCAAGCAATTTGACTTAATTCAGCAAAGTGCAGTTACGAGTAAGTCAATTTGTTTTATAAACTTATATCAACACATAATTTTACACACTATTTCTACAGTACAAATAAATAAAATAAATCTTACAACCATAAAGGCAACAACAACCCAATTTCAGGACCACCCTATATTTTCTTAAAGCTTTATATACTCGTAAGTATAATGAGAGTGTATATGGAAATTCATGATATGTGAAGTCATCAACCTACGTTCAAACCATACTCAGGTATCTTATTTAGCACTTCATTCATCATTAACAATGCTCAAGACAATAATGGAAGAAATCCTATTGATGACCATGACATGCGTTCATTTAACGATAAATGTCTTAAGGGTTGATACAGAATTAAAATACATAAGTATCCGTTGAGTAGGTATGTGCAAATACCAAAGGATTTTTCTTCAAGGTAATTGTACATTACAAACTAAAAGTAAAACCTCACATTTTAAATCGAATTCGCTGTTACATATTACTTACTGCAAAATTTGTTTCTGGGCTCAAGATATAGAACTTATTTCTTTCAACACAATCACTTTATTCAATACAACTGCGATTTAAAAGTCAATCACTTTTATTAAACACTTTTACTCATATTTTACTTCATCTTTTAAAACCACTTTAAGACTATAAAACTTTAAGACTATTTAAGACTACTATCCAGCGTTCCATACATCTTTCCATTTTCCCACAATATTCGCTATCAATTGTGAAAGATTTCCCATTATTCCTCTAATGGATGAGACTTCTGTTATTCAAATATAGATGACACAGTTTTGTCTCAAAATATATATTAACACCTCAGTTTGCCGCGCGCTTTCGACTGTGCACAACGTGTGTTAACCCTCGTGCGTTTACTTTCGCAAGTCCCTTATAAAACGCAATTACCATTCGCAAACGCAATCGATCACCTGAATCCGAGGGCAGCCAATTGTCCTCGGATAAAAAAATACGTACAGCCATGTCCAGTGCAAGTGGTCTTTGTAATAATCCCTGGTTTCCTCCCCAATGTCATCCGGACACTGACAATATTGATGAAATGGACGAAATCGTGTCACCTGTTGGAAAGAAAGTTTATGTGCCGCCTATTAAATTGTTACAAAAACCTCCTGAATTTGTTTATCTCCTAATGAAAAACCTTAAAATATCCGATTATTCTATTAAGAAATTGTCAATCGGCATAAAAATAGTATGTGAGACTGTAGAATCATTTAACGCTGTCCTTAAAAAACTTAACTCAGACAATTGTCAGTTCTTCTCGCATGATCTTAAGACCGCGAAAGCTTTTAAAGTGGTTCTATATGGTTTAGAAGGCATAGAAGCAATTCAACTTAAAAATGAACTTGTTAGGCGTGAACTAAAATGTGTCGAAGTGAAAAAAATATTTAAAAACTATAAGCACTACAGTGACACTTTTTATATTGTCTCCTTTGAAAATGGGTCAGTTAAATTAAGTGATTTAAAAAAAAAATTTCGTTCAGTATTTCACACCCAAATCAATTGGAACTACCAACGAAAGCTTAAAGGCAAGGTGACACAATGTCATAACTGCCAAATGTTCGGCCACGGCGAAAAAAATTGCCACATTAAAACTTATTGTGCGATCTGTGCGGGTTCACACAAAACAGCTGAATGCGACAACGTCTCACATAACAAATGTGCTAACTGCAATGGCAATCATAAAGCTACTGATTCAGCCTGTACAAGTAGAGCAAAGTATCTCGAAATAAAAGAAAAGAAAAAATCAGCTCCTTCCAATTTTAATTTCCGAGCAAGTGCTCCAGTCTCTGCACATGCACAGGTTCAAGGTTCCTCGCAAAAACCGGTTTTCTTTGATTCGATGAACGATTTCCCAATGCTCCCAACACCACAAGGACAACGAAAAAAATTCAACGTGCAGAACAAAGAGAACAACACTCAACACCAAATAACCAGCGCATGGGATAATGGAGCTCACGTTGCCGCCTCCCCTCCATTGCCTTCTGTTCAAAATACCTCATGTGTTGCTAATACATCATATAGCAACAGCAGCAATTCATCTCTTTTTTCTATTGAAGAACTAAATGCTCTCTGTATGGAGATGATAACTAACTTATCATTTTGTAAGAATAAAATTGAGCAATTTAATGTGATCGCACATTTAGCCTCTAAATTTTTATATTCTCATCATGATAAATAACATGGTAAATAATCATATAAATATTATTACTTGGAATGCTAAGGGTATCCGTAACAAATATTTTGAATTTTTAAATTTTCTAGACATCAATAGAGTAGATGTTGCGTTAGTAACAGAAACTTGGCTTACAAACGAAATAAGACTACCGTCTTCTGACTTCATGTGATATCGTGTAGATAGAACTGAGCAGAGGGGTGGTGGAGTTGCAATTCTAATTAGAAAATTAATGCAACATTCGCTCTTGCCTGTAATTAAAACATCGTCTGTGGAGAATTTAGGTATATCTATTAGGCTTATAAATGGAAAGGAAATAAAGGTCTTCTGTGTATACTTTCCTGGCGGATCTTCATCGGACTCTAAAAGAAAGATACTCAAACGCGATTTCAGGAAACTATTTGCTATGACTGGAGAATTTTTACTCGGTGGTGATTTTAAATGCCGTCATAAAGACTGGGGTTGTAGTAGAGCAAACGCTTGGGGTAATGTGTTAGCAGATCTGCCTCTTGTCCTGCCAGTAACTATTTTGTTCCCTCCTAGCCCTACGTATTTCCCCGCTGGTTCTCGTGGTTCTCCGTCCGTCCTAGATTTATTTCTAACAAATGTTCCCAGTCAAATATCGCAACCAACTTCTCTCAGTGCCTTGTGTTCTGATCATAACCCTGTTTTATGTCATGTCCCTTGGTCGGGAATAAAAAAAGTGCAATACATACAACAATTATATAAAACTAATTGGAAAATGTTTCAAACAAGCTTGAATACAAGTCTTCGAAATATATCCACTGATTTGGATAATGTTTCTTGTAATACTGATGTTGAATGTATTGTTCAAGGTTTTACACGCACTATTTTAGCTTCAGTTGATAAATGTGTTCCTAAAGTAATAAAAAAAGACAATTGTTCAAATCAGAAACTTCCGGTCCACGTTCTGGAACTCATTAAATTGAGGAACATTCATAGAAGAAGCTGGCAAAAATATTGTTCAAACATGAACAGGCGTCATCATCTAATAGTGGCGGCGACCCTTTCTAGAATATAAACACAACCGTTTATGAGATAACACAACCGAAGCAACCAGGATAGACGATAAGCAGCTCAAACGTAAACAGGCATCTAATATCACGGCGACCTTTTTCCGATAATAAAATAAGGATAGGATAATAAAAATATATTTTAAGCCACAAGTAGAATGTAAAGATAAGAAAATGTAGATAAGAAACTAGCTTGTAAGAGTATATAAGGAGAAATCTTAAAAATAAAGTTAGTACTGAAAAGTATTCAATGGTGTTAAGTCATTAACAAATATCGTCAGCCCTTTTGTCGAAACATGGTTTCTCATTTCAACCAGCTTATTTCTAGAGAAATTTCAAAATTCCGTAATGAAGAATGGAATAATAAACTGAAAGTTCTTGATAAAAATGGAAAACCTTTCTGGAACATTGTAAAAATAATGAAAAACAAAAACAGGAAGATTCCATTTCTGAATGATTCTGCGCAAACATTTTGCACAGATTTGGATAAATCCAATTTATTTGCAAAGCATTTTTCAACAAACCACTTGGTATCACAAAATCTAGGCGATAGGAAAACAATTAAACAGTTCGATGCCTCCAATGAAACGACGCCTTCTTACGCATTCGTTGCGGATGAAGATATTAAAACCATTATAAACAATCTGCATATAAAAAAAAACCGGAGGCTTAGATCAAATTAAAAATATTTATCTAAAACATCTTTCGAAAAGTGGTATAAAATATCTGACTTTTATTATAAATTCCTGTTTAAAAATGCAATACTTTCCAACTAAATGGAAAATGGCAAAAGTTGTGCCTATTGCCAAAGCTGGGAAGGCTCCTGATATTGCTGGTAGTTATAGGCCAATTAGTTTGTTAAGCAGCATAAGCAAAATCTACGAGAAGGTTTTAAAAGAACGAATCCTAAAAATTGTTGATCATAAAAGAATATTCCCTAATGAACAATTCGGATTTCGAAGGTTTCACTGCACTTCTCATCAGGTAAAAAGAATTTGTCAGCATATTCATGACAACCGTTCACAAGGCAAGTCAACTGGAATGATTTTAATTGACATAGAAAAGGCGTTTGATTCTGCCTGGCACGAAGGAATTATATATAAAATGATTACATTTAAATTCCCGTTATATATATGTAAAATAGTTCAAAGTTTCTTGTCAGACAGGTGTTATAAGTTTTATGTCGATAGTGGTATTTCTTCTGTAGTGACGTTTAATTTTGGTGTCCCTCAAGGATCCGTTCTTGGCCCACTGTTATATAACATATTTACTTCGGATTTTCCAGCTATCCCGCAATGTGAATCAGCCTTATTTGCTGATGACACAGCAATATATTCATCAGACAAATTCGCTGTCAATATAGAGAGGAATTTAAAACTGGCTGTTGAAATATTGGAAACTTACTATAACAAATGGAAAATAAAATTGAATGCGGAGAAATTTCAAGCTATCATTTTCTCAAGGAAAAGAAAGTCTTGTTATCTTCCCAGCAGTTTACTTAAAATCAATGGAAAAGACATAAATTGGGAAAGGTCCGTAAAATATATAGGTATACACCTTGATACTAAACTTACGTTCAGCTATCATATTAATAATACTTTAAAAAAAATAAGTCTAGCAATAAAATTACTTTATCCTTTCATAAATCGCAATTCCGTATTAACAAATGGAAACAAAATCATCATATTCAAGGTAGTCTTCCAAGCAATATTACTTTATGGTTGTCCTGTATGGGGAAAAGCTGCTAACAGTCACATAAAAAGACTTCAGGTCTCACAAAATAAACTGCTTAAAATGATGTTTAATCTACCTTGGCATCATTCGACTATAGATCTCCACCAAGAGCGAATGTTGAGTTGATTTCTGAACGAATTCAAAAACTTGAAAATAACTTTGTTTGTAGCTGTGATAGTTCTGATAACCAACTAATTAACCAAATATATGCATAGTAATATATCCTCTTATTTTATGTTGTTTGTTAAAGAATTTATATGATTATACGTGTATTACATATATTATATAATGTTTCTCTTCTTTTGTTTTGTAATGTATTTATTAAATAGTTTATTTTGTATTTATTTATTATTATTATTTATTTATAAATTAATTAATTAATTTATTTATTCATTTACTTATTTATTTATTTATTAATTTATTAATTTTGTTTTTTTTTCTGTTTTTTGTATTTTTTTTATTTTTTTTCTATTACTAATTTACATACATAGTTATATGTTTAAATGTTAATTTTTTCTTAATTTTAACTTTTTAATATTAACTTTATTACTTTGTTTTCAATCATATTAGTTATTCAATTGTATGCATTCTAGTCATTATCATCCTTTTCTTTTCTAATTACTTTAAATTGAAGGTTTTTAATTGCATTTTCCTTCAAACAAACAATATTGCAGTTTTGTATATTTTTATAATAGTGTTACGATAATGTTTCAGATGTAAGATAATTATAGTCAAATCTCTGAATTGTAAAATGTGCGGTTACAACACCTTTGAAATTGTTTTGCAAATAAAATATATCTATCTATCTATATTAACACCGTTTACTCCCTAAAGTTGTTCGTTTCGAACAACGATCCCATTCCATCGTATTGAGGGTGTAGTGGTATTGTTCTTGTCTTTCTTATTCCAAGGCATTGGCACACTTCCTGGAAGGCTTTCGATTCAAAGTTTCATCATTGATAAGAGTGTAGCTCTATAGGGACCCCAAATCTGTTCACCCAGTTGTTGACTATTTGCTATGCTACGGTCTCAGACTCTGGATTTGGGAGTGCAAAAGCTTCTGAAGTAATCCATGACTACTAGGGTGTATCGGTCGCCATTAAAAGTTTCGCGAAACGGGCTAGCGAAGTCAATGTTGCATTCATCCCTATGGCCTTAATTTTGGGCTCTTGGTAGCTGCACACATTATGTACTTTTTACAATTCTCGGCATTTTGTTTTGCACTTAGCCTTACCTTTTCCACCGTCTTGTTAATTCCCAAATGACTTCTTGTATTTCATGAAGCACTTCGCTGATTCTAGACCATGGCACGAGACATTGTTTTATCTGCACTTCCGCATTTTCTGTTCAACAAACCACTACTGACTACTTCTATTCACTAGGAGGTTTTCATTGCATCGTTTTGAAAGCGAGACTGGGATGATGATGGATGATCTTGACTCCTGCTACCAATTTCTGCACTGTGAAGTTAGTGTTAAGCACATCCCAACTGATCGCTTCGGGAAGATTGACCGGTGCATTGGTGTCTATTCGCTCTACATATCCTAGCCATATTAGTCGATTGATGCGCAGTTTTCTGAATAGATCGATGCTGCTATACACCTCGTACAGTTCGCCGTTAAATGCTTTCGTCCAAAGCCTGTCAACGCAAACGGTACCGACTATTTTTCGAAGGATTTTTCTCTCGAAGCGACTGAGATACCTTCACTCGCTTTCGATGGGGTCGATGCTATTGTACATACAGCTAGAGAATAACGTACGATTTTTGATATATAGTATTAATTTTTGGCGAAATGGCGCACTTCCCAAGTCAAACTTGCAAAATTTGCTGAAAAATTGCCAAAAAATTATTACTAACAAATGAACTATGCCATATAAAAAAAAACCTACGTACTTATTTAGACCATATATTATTAAAAATCTAGTTAAAATTTGAAGTCAATTGGTTGTAAATTGGGTGCGGCCAAAATGAAAAATTTGTTTTAAGATAAACACATTTAAAATTTTAAACTGGCTTGCTGCCTACCTGCCGGCCTTGTACTATACTTTCAAAAACAAGTACTTCGAAATATTTCCCGGTTATAATCTCTTGGGATATCATTTTCGACGTCCTAATTGAAAGCAATAAAAAAAATAGATTTTTTGAAAATCCTAGAGTGGCTAACCCCTTAAAGAAATCACATGACTGCGCTTCCCCTTGTCTAAAACATCAAAGGTATCGATTAAGTCGCTATCGATTTAACGGAGCAGCGAGCATTCTCAATCGTCATTCTGCACAGACGAACGAGTTTGGCAGACATGCCAAAACTTGACGTGGCTCTTCATAGCTCGCTTCTATTGTATACGAGTAAATGCTGTCATATGGGACCCTAAACTCGATGAAAAGATGGTGGGTATCGATTTGAACTTTTTATGTGTTTTCTAGGATCTGCTGGAGTGTGAAGATTTGGTCGATTATGGACAAGGTTGTTGATGAACGGTTTTTACAAGTTTGCACAATATACGAATAAGATTTTGTTTAATTTAATTTATTTTAATTTAATTTAATTTATTTAATTCAAAAATTCTTGTACATTAAGATTAAATCTTTTTACATTGTGCAAGCTAGGTAATTATTAAAAAGAAAAAAAAACAGAGTTAAATTGTAGCGATAAAAAATTATGAAACTTATAAATATGGTATATAAAAATAAAAAGAAAATGGGGAAAAAAGAAGAGGAGAAGAATTAGGGGATGTGGAAGACTAAAATAGTTTGGAAAAAAGATTTGGGGAAGGAGTATAAAGGTTGGGCTATTCCATCAGCAAGTTTGAGCAAAGTATTTAAAAACCTCGTTTGTAAATATATTTGTGTTGCTTCATCGTTTGTTATCTATTGGTAGACGATTATAAAAATGAGTCGCATAGATAAAAAAATATCGACTAGTTGTAAGATACTTATGTATAGGTAAAATTATTTGCATAGATCTTTGGTTACTTGCAAATTTTAGCATTTCAAGTAAATAGTCTGGTCCTTTGGTAGTAATTCTTTTATGAAGCATTAGTATTATTTTTGTAATTCAATAAGGCTATTAAGGAACAGCCAGTAATACTTTTAGTCAAGTGCGTAACGTGCTCTGACCGTCTGATATCATAAATATACCTTGCGCAACTATTATATGTCACAGTTAATTTTCTTTTCGACACATAGTCCAAGTCCCCGTATATTTCGCATCCGTAAAGCAATATCGGCAAGATAAAAGATTTAACCAATTTCAGTTTAACACCTATCGGGAGGTAGTTATTCGTGGGACTTAGACCACGAAGAGCGCTATACACTTGCGATATTACTCTGTATATGTGTAAATTCCAAGTCAATGTACTACTAAAATAGACTCCAAGATTTTTTATCTATCCACATACTCTACAGGAGTGTGATTGAGAAATATTGGGGCGGAAATTTCTGTTTGTCTACCTCTATTAATGAACATGGCTTTTGATTTGACTAGATTAAGACTGAGCTCATTTTTTGTTGACCAATCATGAATTCTTTTAAGATCTTCATTAATATTAATTAACGTCTGGTTTTTATGGTATTTCGGAAACAAAGAATATATTTGTACATCGTCGGCATATGTATGATACGCGGAGGTCGCGAAACATTCAGATATATCATTTATGAAACATAAAAATAGAAGAGGGCCTAGTATGGAAACTTGAGGAACACGCATTGGGACTTGAAGAAATGAGGAGCATTTGGTGCCATTAGACACATATTGTATGCGACCAGATAAATATGAAGTTATTAATTTGAACGCGGAGCTTTCGAAGGAAAATTGCCTGAAAATTTCTAAGAAAATTATGAGACCCCACATATCGCAATCCTAACCGGCACGAATATTTTCGCACACCTTTAGTAACGCGGTAGTGCAGCTACGTTTAGCACGAAAGCCCGACTGAAATTTCGTGACAAGATTTTTACTATTTAGATAAGACTTAATTTGGTTACTTATTATTGCTTCGAAGACTTTACTTAAAAAAGGAAGAATAGCTATGGGTCGATATTCATTACTATTTGGTTTAGGCAATGGATGAATTTTGGCAACTTTCCACTGGTTGGGAAAAACAGACGTTGTAATGATAGTATTGATTATATGCGTTATATGCGGAAGAACAGCGGGAAGAAGAGTTTGCATAAAAATCGGGTATACATCATCAGAGCCAACAGCTTTTGATTTTATCCTTAAGATTGTTTGACCTACACATATTTCATCAATTCCAGAGAGCGAAATGGTCCCTTCTCGTTGGTTATCGAAGAAGGTAGAGATATTTTTGTGGTTAAAAGTCTTATGATTGCTTTGAACAAACTTCGTATTTAGTTCATTAAGGTCGATATTATTGGGAAGTGGATCTTTATATATACCTTTATTTAATTTTCTTCTGGTGCAAAGTCTTCCTCGTTAACAACCACCATCATCTGCATCACGTTCATTACAAAATACTCCCATTTCTGCAACTAGACATAGTTTTTCTTATCATTGTGCAGTTCAAATGCAAAAAGATGCAATACAAATGACGTTTTTCATACCAGGCTGTCAAATAAACTACAAATATACAGATGTAAGTGTGTTTAGAAATCTGTATATTTCGTTAGTTCTCAATTAAAGGTTCTTGAAAAAAATTAAAAAAAGTCCTCTCTGTGTAGTTTTCTACTTCCTTTGCTTGCTTTTGAATTCTTGGATTTCTACTACATACTGTAGTGGCACTATTGTACATGCTGTGGCACTATTTATGTACTTTAGCGAGATAAACACTACTCTATTGAGCAAAACGAATTTCAATTGAACAAATGCTTGTGGTCTACTTATACAACTAAATTCAACGTCAGTGGCTTACTACTTGCTTACCAATTGTCAGCAAGCAAATACAAGCACTATTTACTATTTAGGGGTAAGTCTTTCCATTGTGGTGCAGAGATGACTTTCTTATGTCGAAAAGATTTGAAATAAATTCAGTTAGTGTATGTTTACTGTTTGGTTTACCACGCTTGACAGTGAAGCTTACAACTTGGAATCTTGTATTGTAGTATGCATATCCTATAATTAATGCAGCATTTTACTGAAGAAAATACACACTGAATAGGTACAGAATAATGCACATTGAATTTAGATATCCCATTGTTAATTTACCATAGTTGGTATGCCATTTTCTTTGTCTGACAGGACCTATATTAGTTTAGTTAGTTTTAAATGCATTTTATTTTCTTAATCACTAACTCTTACATACTAACAAAAAATGCTAAAATGCTAGCTTAAAATTACTTAACAATCTTATACTAACTTACAGGCCCCACACAGGCACTATAAGATACTCTAAATTCTTATAACTATGCCTTTCGACTTTATTTACATTTTCTTTACTGATATTTATTTTCTATACTTAAAGCTAAGAAAAAAAACTGTTAACAAAAACTTAGCATATGGGCATAACTTTTTATTTTTTATAAAAACTTAATATCTAACTTAAAATAAACATTAGCCTACCAAACCTAGATACACAATACACATATACACACACATAGACATTATACACAATTATATAAATACATACCTTTGTATATACCAATGTATGTATATATTTCTTAAATGCTAACCTAAACGTATGCAAGCTGGCCATCGCTATTAACAGAGAAAACAGATTGGTCAGCTCTGCCTCATTAGTGAGGCTGGTCCGTAATTGACGGAAGCGACGACGAAACATCTTCCCCATCATTCAACCACCAGAAATGCTGGTGCTGCCGAACGACATCCCTCTTATCGCGATTCCCCACCTCCCTTCTGAACCTGAGACGATCCATACTGCCATGTGCGACGTCTCTGCTGTAGTTGAGTCGTCTGTCCCCAGCTGTCCGAGCGAAATGGAAAATTAACGGGACCGCTGATCTATCCTGGATCAACCCTATCTGATCAAGGTAGAGGAATGCTTCCGGTGGAACGAAGCCGTCAGAGCGCACACTCTAGTGGTAAAGGTAATTGGGGTAGTAAGCCCCAGATATCAGGTTATTCGTCGAGGTAATTGCTCTTGCAATGTGCCTTCAGCTTAATTACGAAGTTGTCCACTCATTAGGATAACATTTTTTGTACTCCGACTCTGATGTTCTGTACAAGCGAAGGAAAGCCCTCTCAAACACCCGAATCTTTTCCATTAAGCTTGCTCGTACATTGAACCACACGGGACAACCAAATACCAGCATGGGCCTGATAAGGACCATGTAGCAGATTACCTTTAGCCTCGAATCGAGTTGGCTGCTATAAAACAGTCTCTTTGTAAGGGCAAAAGCGCTTTTAGCTCTGGCCAGAGCAGCATCTACATTTTTGCCAAAATACAGAAACTGATCAAGCCAGATCCCAAGGTATTTGACTACATTTCGACAGGCAAGAGGCTGTCCGTGCTGTCCAATGATTGAGAACTTTCGCCAATTTTTTCCGGTATCCCTAGAGGCTCCAGACAACGGCGTCCTAAAGAGAATGGTTTCCGACTTCTGAAAGTTGATTTTCAACTTCCAGTCATCGCAAAATCGTCTTATCTTATCGAAGTCACTCTGTAAGAGAGTATTAATAACCTCGATTTTTGGACCTGATCTGTACGCTATCAAATCGTCTGCGTACGCAATAGTATGGGGAAGTGAACCTATCAAGTCGCTTGTAAAAATGTTGAATAGGATCGGCGAATTGACCGCACCTTGCTGAAGACCATTTTAAATTTGAAATATTCCAATAGAAGTCACATCACCATTTTTCACGATGAACTTTCTGTTAGTTAGCATATTATAAAGAATGTACAAGAGTCGTTTACTGATCCCCAGCCTAGTCAGCTTATAGAAAAGACCCTCTAACCATATGGTGTCGAAAGACTTCTCCAAGTCAACAAGGCAGGCACCAGTGCATTGTTTTTTGCCTTTATTCCATTGGATATCGAACACCAGTTTAGACGCGGCATGTGAGATATCATGTCCCGCCTTAAAACCGAATTGATTATCCGGAACTATATGTTTGTCCTTGATCCACGTAGACCTCTATTGATTACCTTTTCAAAAACCTTACTGATATTCGGAAGGAGACTTATCGACCGGAGATTCGCCGGATTGGATATATCCTTTCTCTTTTTGGGGATAGGTTGAACCACCGCAGTTTTCCAATGCGCTGGATAATGTGCATTATTCACTGCATTATTAAACAGGGTGGTGTAGATGTCCACCGCTTCTAGAGGAAGATGTCGAAGCACGATGTTCGGAATACCATCGGTCCGCACTGATTTCTTAACTCTGATTGTGTCGAAGATCTCATGGAGTTCTTCCTTCTTAATGAATGGGGGTAGGCCACCCTCTCTGACCCTCACCCTCAATGACGTTATTTGCCATATTTTCGTCGCTAAACCGGGTGAAACCAGAGCCCTCGGATCGCCAGTTCCGTATTTCATTTCGAATGCAGAAGTCGTGATCCAAGACACGATTGTCCAGGTCGTAATTAGGGCCAATGTTATCAATTTCCTTGTATACTTCCTGGAAAGTCGCCCCTATGGCCTCAACCTTCTCCTGTGGATCCTCGATCACAAAAAAGTCATCATCATCAGCGGCCTCATTTGGATCAATGCCTGCTATTGTCAGTAACCGTTCGTTGTCCGTTGTCCGGGCTATTTTAAGACACTGAAAGTTGTTTTGATTTTTTCTCCGAAATAGTTTATTGATTTGCGGAAACATATTCGGGTTGCTGGTGTTTACAGCCCGAACCTTGTTGTTCCAATATGAGCTTACAGAAATTCTGTAATTCTCTTTTATTAACTTTTGCACATTTTTAATCGACGACTTCAGGGTCCTAACCTCCGGGTCTTGTCTGTCAGTTAACTGTCTATATAAGTTTTTGAGTCTTGTCAGAAGTCTACTCTTCTGTCGGTGCAGTGCGTCAATAGTTGGATTGCGGAACAGGTCTACGTTAGTTGTACGTCGATACCGCGGTATTGTAGTGTCCATAGTTTGTTTAATTGTCTCGTCCATTTGTTTTAGGTAATGGTCGATCTCCTCGTTTGACAAATTCCTATTGGACGGTGGGCGGAGCGTGTTCGAGGAGAGCGCTCTTTTCAAGGTTGCGGAGAAGCGTGTCCATCGAGTTTTACTGTAGTTGTAAGAATATCTTTGGACAAACTCCTCCAATTCCGCAATTTCGTTGGGAATTGTAATTTCGGTGCTAAAACCGCAATGGTCACTGTCATACAAGAATGTGCGCAGACAGTTTAACGTTTGTAAATTCGTACCTTTCAGTCGTATGCGTTCGTCGTACAGTAGTAGATCCAAATAAGACCCGCCTCTGGGAAACGGCGGGTTATCCGTCGCTTTAAGACCGAGTCTGTACATGACATCGTGCTGACCCCACCAATCGAGTAGTAGGTTCAGAGGACCTATATACTCATGGTGGGCGAAAGATTTTAGTTTTCAAAGCTGGTACTGATGATTCGAAGATCAACTAAGTTTTCAGAATGAAATATGGTTTTTATAACTTTATAACATTTATTTTGAAAAATATAAGCCAAATTGATTTAATTAACCGATGCGCTGATTATCCTTAGCCGAACGCATTCTAATATTACGGTTTTTTTGGAACACACAAGTATAGGCTTTGAGACTAAAAATTTGTTCCATTCGAGCAGACTGCCGATTTTTAGAGCGCAATACTATTCTTCTGTTCTTCATTTTCTTTCCGTTGCGACATACGCTTATATTGTACATACAGGGTGTCCCAATTTAGCAGTATAATCTTTTAAGGGCGTATTTCCGAAATCCCGCCGATCAAGAAATTGTATGGCAGGGTGGAGGGGGTCTATTCTCACTCCATTTCAAGTTAGAGCATATCAAAGTGGTTGACCTCTAATTTGGAGGTGTAACCACTTTAAACGCTATAATTTCTAAACTAGTACAGGTACAAAACTAGTTTTGGACATTTTGGAAAGAAAATTTAGTAGTGCATACAAGTCTTAAATGCGTTGGGTACATCTGTGCAGCAACAAAAAAGTTATGACCCGTTAAACTCAAAATTGTGAAAATTTGCTCTTCCATTTTTTTTACTTAAAATGCATTTTTCTAAAAACAGGGTTGTTGTTAGTGATGATATAACTATGGCTGTTGTTTCATACTACAGTACTGATGTACTTTTCAAATTGTCTATCTCCGTTATACTCCCAGAGTACTTGATTGGTTTTCTATTGAAGTAAGAAATATTTGAAAACCATTTATCTGTAACAGATAAATGAAACATTGGCTATTTAATTTTGAGCCATGATCCAGGCAATCCATGAATGGCACTTGCGTCGTCGAAATTGAAACAATTTTCATTCTCTCTATGTGTGCTAATGACAACTTAAGTTGGAATGACTACATATCCGGTATCGTAAAAAATGCTGCGACATGTCTAGGTTTCCTCAAACGATGGAGGAAACATTTCACCTCCTCTTATCTGGCCTCAATATGTAAGTCATTTATCCGTCCGAAATTGGAGTAAAATGCACACAACTTGTCGAGTGCGCTTAAAACATCTCTGCACCTGCTTTATACGATTCAGTACTGTGCAATAAAACTCATAGATGATACAAATATCAATCTGCCAATGGACACGCTAGAACATCGACGTAATGTCTCCTGTCTCACTTTGTTTTATCGCTATTTCCACCACCAGCGCTCAATAGAAATCGCCAGTAGCATTTCGCCCCTTAAAACGTTTAACCGTAACTCCCGTCTCGTTATGAATGCTCCTCAGTACATCTTCAAGTCCACTTTCAGACGTACTCTTTGTGATTCGTTTTGTAACAGTTCAGAAAGTAAAACCCTTCATAGAGGAGATATCCCATATTTCCTATTAGAATGTTGAATTTGATTTTCTGAGACGATTGACTTTCATCGGATACCACAGTCTGACCATAGTTTTTCCCACTTTTGGAAAACGCTTCCCTTCGTTTTTAAAACGTGACAAAGGATCAATTTAGCAAACCTTTCTTCTCCCATCGCCATAATTTTACTATATATATAGTCCAGATGCATTTCTAACCTTTCTAAGAACAGAATCTGTTTCCAGATGCAACATGATGTTGGAAGTGTTATTCGGCAGCCGAAAGATTCGTTTCAGGAAGTAATGGAGGAATTTCTTAACTAAATTAAACGAACGGAATTCCCATAGTTCTACTCCATAAAGGAGTATTGATGTTACATGGAATATTTTCTGCTTGGACGTGTGTGCTATGTACTTATTTTGGATGCATCGACTTTATACTTATGAGTTTATAATGATGTGCAATTTCAATGCATTCTCCGTGATAGTACCACCTTTCTCATTGGGAATATGCCACCGTTGCCTCTAAATATCATTACTTTTGATTTTTTGAGGTTAACGAACAAAGATTTACAGTATGCCTCGAGCCTGTTGATCATAAGCTGCAAGCCTTCCACAGCATAGGCCCGAAATATCAGCGTATTTAAGCCTAAGAATTTTTATTCAACTAAGCTGTATATATACTACCACCTATAGCATATATGACGTCATTAATGAATAGAATGAAAAGCAGCGCACTTGCTTAACTCCCATATACGTTTCGAACTTATCAGAAATCCACTCTCCGTGCCAGACATGTGCTGCATTATTTTCATACATCATAAAATACATACATACCTATATAAAATACTAACGACTTCGCTTGAGATTGCAATTTTATAGAGCTTATAAAAAAGAGCTTTACGTGATACAGAGTCGAAAGCAGCGCGGAAATCGACGAAGAACGGATATAATTTTTTATTTTTCCTTTTATACGATAGGATACCGCAATGTTGACGAGAGGAAGAATATAGGATATTTGTATGAATCATTTCATTCAATAATATTTTATTTATTACAAAAATACCTTGAATGCATGTGCATAATTTGTAATCATAATTTTCAATTATACTCGTAAATATGTTTGTATTTACTATTTAAAAAAAAAGAATGCCACATGGACATCATACCGACGAATTTTTGATCAATCAAATCCACCCCACCCATTATTTTGCTATACCTAGCAATAGGGACAGGAACCCAGATCTTTTGAAAATCTTTTTTTTTACGATTTATGCTTCTGATTAATGGCAATTTATGATTATCAACACCTGAAGAGAATTTAATCACCGACCTGCAAGAGGGAGGCCGTTACTCAAATGGTAGTGTATTGGCTTCCAAATCCGACTGTTTGGGATTCAATACCAGTCGCGCCGGAAAGACATTCTTTTTGCAGTCAACCAAAAGAAGAGTGATTGCCTAGGATACCACAACAAATTCAATTACGCTAATAATTTAGTGTCCTCATTAAAAGTTGGTGTGTTTAAATCAGGAAGATATCAACGAAAGTGGTGGGATCAACAATTATCAGGGTGCTAGTGAGGAAATTCCAATGGAGAAATCGGCTTCGAAGCGGCAGTAATCGACTTGGTCCAGGTATGCACCAATTTGCAACTTGGCAGATGGGTTGGACAACTTATTTAAAAGTTATACATGGGACTTAGTGAAACGCCCACCGAATAAGAAAATCATAGATAATAAGTGGATTTTTAATCTTATGAGTTTGGATGTGCATGGGCGAAAGAAATACAAAGCGAGGTTGGTCATACGAGGATTTTCTCAAGAGTATGGAATATATTACTCGTATGTTGAGACATTCATCTTAGTGACGAAATTCAGTTCTATAGGAACTATAGTTTTACTGGTGAGAACCCCGAAAATACTACAGTTAATAATAAATAGATTACAAACATACCAAAATTATACATAAATCTTTCTAAATCGAAGGTCATGATTTTATTGATTTTTTTGAAAGGCGGAGGCAGACGCAACCGAAGAGAAAACTAGTAATATGATGGTGAATCAATTTTAGTTGTTAATCAGTACAAATACTTGGCAGTATGTTTTACAAAAAAACCTCAATATACTGATTAATCTCAAAGAGTAGCTGGCGAAATCCAAAACAGCTATCAACATAACTTTACCCAATGTGTGTTAACGTGTGGCAAAATCGGCATTGATCAGAACAGTTTGGCTTTTTTCCGTCTACCACGTGGAAAATTTATCGAAAAAGTCTCGGTATACAGCTGAATTACTATGGATTGCGACAGAAACTCGCGAAATCGATCTTGAGTGACAGAGCCCATTTTTAGCTCAATGGGTTGTTTAACAAGGAAAAAAGCCGTTTCCCAAGAGACTAATGAGACTCAATTACACACAAAAGCGCACTGTTCGAGGTGGTGTCCGTGGATTCTTAATTTTTGGAAACTCACTCTGGAGTTGGCGTTACCAAAGCTACTAGACAATGATCAGTGATTATTTCTCTCAAAATACCACATGAACGAAATTAGTCCGGACAATATGTGGATCCAGGAGAATACCTCTTTTTCTGCATATGTACTGTACTGTACATGTGAGAAACCATTGCCTTGCTGACAACTCGGTTTAATGACAACATCGGGAAGTATACTAGTAAATAAGCTGTGATCGAGAGATTTGACTCCACTCGGTCACTTCTTGTGAGGCCTGTAAAATCTTTGGAACCCAGTATTCAGCACGTTTTTAGTGCGAAAGCCCCCGAAATGATCCAAATAGTGGCACGAAATGCGACCAACAGGTTCTGATCCGTCAGAACCAGCTGACTATGCACAAAGTTGTATATAAAACATAATATCATGGACTATTCTTCGAATAAAAAATGATTTTTGATTCAGACTTAATTCATGTCGTTTGTAAGGAACATACTGTACGACCAATGGGACTAATTATTCGCATCCTAGATCTTGCACATGAATTTTTGCTTATTTAAATTCATAATTAACTCCGCATTGTTCTGCTTATCTTACACGTTATTGAATGAAAAAGAATTTCCAAAGCTCTTAGAAAACAACTGACTTTGTATCGCAAATCTCGCCTATAAGGATTGGTAGAGGAATTTAAGCAAATCTCATCTTCCAAAAAGATCAATTTTCCCACAGCTGTTGTGAATGCGAGGTTCGCCACAGAATGATCCTTTCTGGAATTAAAAAACACAAACTCACACGATATGGGCTTAAAATTTCAGGGTGAACCCTTAACTATTCACTGAATTTATATTAAAATATAAAATTAAAACTGAAAAATGAGTTTCAGGTTTTTTGTACTTGGAATTCCTAATTTTGGTAACCGCTGTTCCAAATCAACAACACATCCTTTTTGCCGCCAAGGATTTCAATCTCCACATGTATAAAAAAAAAATAGAAATCATCTGCAACTGCAAAACATCGATACCTCGAGTAAATTGGCAGATTGGTATTCTGATGTACGTATGAATACAAATTGGAATTTGTTTACTTTCTTTGACTGGGGTGTTGTTTAGTTGTTGTTTTGCTTTTGTTTATTTTATTTTTCCAAAGGCAATAATTTATTTGAAGGCCGATATCATCCTAAACTGAGTACTTTGCAGTCGGCTTTTGAAAAAACATTACTTTACTTGAAACAGATAGATTTTTGCAAAATACATATGAGGAAAAGCATATCAAAAAGCCTTTTTCTCTGATTATTAAGGAATATAAATAAATAAATTTGCAAACGTTAGTTGAAGCATATAAAAAAAGCATTATATTATACTATGGATATTAATTTGTTGATCATTTAAAATTTTCGAAAAATTGTTGAGCGGACTGTCGTATACAACGATTAATTAAAAAATAAGTTTGTAGTATATTAAAGATAAAATAAACTATTTGAGCTCAATTGTTATATTTTAAGAAAAATGTGTGTATTGAGGTACGTTAATACGATGAATGCGTTTATCTTTTCTAACGGAGGATCATATAGCAATGACAGTTTTTCCAATTGTTATGTTTCAACAACTGTCAAAGTTACCAATGACATCCAGCTGTTAAAATATTCAGTAAGACTTGCCATTTCATCATGCATCATTCTACGCTTCCCGAAAGTGCGGTAATTATTAAAAAATATTATGGAAATTCCGGTTCAGTTGTAAATACGCAACATGAATTTCGTCTTGAGGTCGCTCGTCATCATGGCTTCAGTGTACAGGCAATTCGTCGCATCATGGAAAAGTTTGAGTATGAGTACACTCTTTTGGGTCAAAAGCTACCAAACGGACAGAGATTGGTGCGAAATGAATAAAACGTAGCCGCCGTAGAGGCTAGTATCGAAGAATACCCAGAAATGTCGATTCGGCGCTGATCGGCTGAATTGGGCATCGCCAGAGAGTAAACCCGGCTTATTTTGCGGTTGGATTTGGGCCTACCTACATCCATACAAGATTATGATGACGCGAGAATTTAAGCCGGACGACCATAGATAGCGCCATGAGTTCGCTAATTGGACGCAGTAAATGTTAGCCGGAGATCCGGATTTTGGCTAAAAAAACATCTTCTGGGACGAGGCGCATTTTCGGCTCAGCGGTTATGCCAACAAGCAAAATTGCTATTATTAGAGCGAACACAATCCACGAATGTTCAGTCAAGCATCAATGCATCCCGAAATATTGACTGTTTGGCGCGGTTTATGGCATGGCGGCATCATCCGACCTTATTTCTTTGGAAATATGGAAGGAGACACCGTTATCGTCAATGGTCTCAGTCAAACAGCGATCGTAAACAATTTTCTGTGATCAGAGCTCGACAGCAATATCCGAGTTATAGCTCGTCTTATTCGAGCTACCTGCCATACAAGCGACGCAACGCTCGAAGTTGTGAAGGAGAAATTTGGCAACTGGGAAATCTCATGTAATCTCATCAATTATCTACCGCAATTATTCGATTTGACACTACTCGATTATTTTCTCTGGGGCTACGTCAAGTCCTTAGTCTACGCTAACAAGCCAACCACTTTGTACGAGCTCGATACCAACATTCGACACGCTATTGCTGGGTTAACGCCGCACATATTGGACAGACCGCTATATATATAATATATATATTTGAACGATGTGCTATTCTACATATCATGGCATGAACGTAGCTTCGGAATGAAGCCGGAATCAATTTTATATCTCACACCTTTGTTGTTTCATTTACATATTTTTTCCTATCGTTCTTATCTGGTCACCATTTTCGTTGAAGTGGACTTAAAAACTTGCAGAACTAAGGTGACTGCGGCCTTGCATACGAATCGATTGAGTAATTATCAGTACGAGTGATAGCCCATAAAACACTTGTTTGAATTTTGAATTTTATCGAGACAACAAACTGTATGGAAACAACACATAAATTGCTCATCAGATCTCTGTGAGCTATGCAGCCTTTAAGGTGTATAAATGGAGCTATGAAATTGGCTTAGTGTTTGGTTTGACATCACAGTTGGTTTCTTCTGTGAAGACGAATAAGACGAAGAACTAATGCTTTATCGGTGAAAAATACTTAGCTGTGTATAGAAATTTTCGTGAATTGGATTTTCTAGTATGTTGTGAAAATGAGTTTTAAAAATATAAAATGTGCGATCATGCTGTGTTTCAAGCTTTGACACAGCGCTATCGCATACAATGTTTACCAAAAATATAATAGTCCGCTGGCATTTTGTCAAGGGTTCTGGTATTATTATATATTCTGGTATATTAGGTATTATACGAAGCCTGAGGGTTGATTAAATGTAGTTAAACGCGATGATTTGTAAGGCTTTTAACTTCCACTAATGAAGAAAATACCCAATGAATGCTCAAAACAGTTGGGTTCAGTTCATCTTTTTTGCAGGATCAAAATGACAACAGAAAATCTGTATCGACATTTTGTAAAAAATATCCTTAGTTTCCCTACTTATCAGACTTGAGTTTTTCAAAATTCACCTTAAGTACGCCAGGACATTGTAGATATAAACATATAAGTTTTAGCATTGCCATAAGTAATTGGCAATGTAAATTTAAAATGCGAACAGAAGAAGAGGAGTGTATAAAACTGATCTCCTCCTATGTGAGCAAAGTTCATCGCAACATCAATACTAAGTTTCGTCTGGACTTAAGTTTGTACATTATTTTGTCTTCAGTCACAGCGAAATCACTTTGTACTTGAATCAACTTCGGTTTAAACAATACACATACGAAGCGCGTTCAACATATTCTCGGTATCGGGATGAAGTTGTGGTTGTATATATAAATTGATTTATTTATCAAGTAATACTATTATTTTAGTGCATTCATGTAAAATTTCATATAAATGTGATTATTAATTCGCGTTTTATCTCTAGTTAAACAGAATCATAATGGCAACTGAGACGATGATGGTGAAAATTGAGCATCGCGCTGTAATTAAATTTCTCACTAAGCAAGGAAAAAGTCAAAAAACTATTCATGAAGAGATGGTGGCTGTTTACCAGGGTTCCGCACCTTTATTATTAACTGTGCAAAAGTGGTCAAGTGAGTTCAAGAGAGGCAGAGAGAGCATTGAAGACGACCCCGCTCCGCCGCCCCGGCTACTGCTTGTACGGGGGAAAGCATCAAAGAAGTCGAAAAACTTGTTCTTGAGGATGCCCGAATAAAGGTGAAAATGATGGCAGAGATCACCAAGCTTTCAATTGGTACCATTCACACCATTCTTCATGACCATCTTAACCTTTAAAAGGTCAGTGCAAGGTGGGTGCCACGAATGCTCACAGCGCCTCAGAAAAAAGTGAGAATCGCATGCTGTAGAGAGCTTTTGGAGATGTGTAGTGAGAACGCGGACGGTGTTATGGATCGAATTGTTACTGGGGACGAAACATGGGTCCACCACTATGACCCTGAAAGCAAACAAGAGTCCATGCAGTGGCATAAAAAAGGAACAGACCCCCCGAAGAAGTTCAAAGTCACTCCGTCTGCCGGGAAGCTCATGGCCACAGTTTTTTGGGACTCAAAGGGAATCTTGCTCATTGAGTACAAAAAAAAAGGTGAAACCATCAACGCCACATCCTACGCTTCCACTTTGCATAATTTGCGCGAGGAAATTAAAAAGAAAAGACGGGGTAAACTCGCAGCGGGTGTGTTGCTTCTTCATGACAACGGTCCTCTTCACACGGCGCGAGTTTCGAAGAAATCCAACACCCACCCTATAGTCCAGACCTTGCCTCTAGTGATTATTTCCTGTTTCCGGATTTGAAAAAATGTCTTCGTGGAAAAAGATTTTCGGATGATGAAGAACTCAAGTCGGCAATAAATGGGTATTTTGCAGAGAAAGAGGAAATTTATTTTTTTGAGGGTTTAAAAAAGCTTATCTCAAGATGTAACAAATGCATTGATGTTAGGGGAGATCATATTGAAAAATAAAAACAATTTAAATTGAATTCGCATTTTCCTTCATATCGATACCGAGATATCTGTATGAGAATGTAATTTTAATGTTAACAATTATGCCGCTAATACCTCCAAGTAATTTCGTCGGACCACTATGTGATATCAGCAAGTTTTTTTTTTTTAATTTATCACGTAATTATAGGTACAGGAGGGTAATTAGTGAACTTTCACAATACTAGAAAGCCAGTTCGAGTGGACTTCATGGATAATACTACTCTGCAAGTAGTTTTTTAACTTTTTAATTATTGGTGCCAATGGGTCTTTAATTATTCGAGAATGATGCACAAAATTCTTCATGTGAGGAAACTTTTTTTACTCGTAAATGGTCCAAAATGTCGATTTTTCGAGTGAAGTCACGATTCCGATTTTGCAGGTAATTTGATACCGAGCTTCAAATGCTTGCTTTTTAAATGTTAACTTTATTTCAAAAGGCAAGATAAGTGCGGGAACTAAGAATGTTCATTTGGATGGTCAATTCCATGTCAAATGCATTGTAGAATGAAAATAAACAATAAACTTCCTTAAGGTTTAAGTACTTGAAACTTTAAACTCGTTTTTCTCAAAACTATACTTTTCTACTACATTACATACGAGGATTCGTATCTTCCGACTGATTAAAATTTAATGATTTTGCTACAAAATTATAAATACGAACTGTGAGCGTTCTAAAAATCATGTATAAAACATATTCGTATGTATGTGTATGTATTAAGTACTAAATTGTGTGCCATAACTGCTATAGGTATGTTTTATATTGTATATGGTATATGTGTACATGTGATCGCAAGATTATTCGTTTAGTAAAGATTTTGACTAACAAAAACACTCTGCTTTTGTCATAAGCTTAGAAAATGGTGATCTGCAAGTGTTCGTCCAAGAAGGTTATGAAAAAGAAAACGAGTTTTCATTCGACTTTTTCTTAAATTTTTTTTTCGTATGAAGATGACTTATATGAGCTTGTATGAAATACAAAATTAAAAAATATTGATTCATTCTTCTTAAATAAAGTGTACAAAATATTCCTTGATTTACTATTTTAGGAATTTAACTTATTGTTATATTTCCTTGCGTCTCAAAGTGGATATTGCCGCTGTTAATATGATAACACGGCACTAACATATTCCCTTTGGCGTAAAGTGTTGTAACCGAACTTAGAGTTTAATACCAAATGCTTGCGTGCGGTATGATTTGTGGTGTAAACGACCTAACATGGTCGGAACCTAATATTCTCTGGCTCTCTTTGTCATTTTGTTTTTTGCTTTTAACCCTCATGGTACCATACAAATTTCCACAGATTACCCGGGTACTCAGTTGAGTTCGCAGTATTGTTCTCGTTCGTTGCATTTTACAGCTATTTTGGATAACAATGAATCTGGTGAAAGCGATTCTGAAAGTGACATTTCTGCTCTGCTTGAGTTATCGGGACAATACGTATCTCGAGATCAAACTTTTTATTTTTATTTATTTATTAAGGTATCAATATACATTTCAAAATTGCAATTAATAAAAGGGAAGAGCAAACAGCAGCAAAGGCTTTCAGCTCTAGGAATAAAATAAATTAGTTAAATAGTTATTTTTAGGATTTAAATAATTTCTATAACTTTCAAAATATTACTTTTGTTTGGTCCTTTCAGTAGATCAATGAGATTACAGTTGATAGTGAGCGCTTGGAGTTGTGGGTGTCCAGATAAGAAGCATGGTTTAGAATGTGGGTTACAGTAATGGGATTCATGCAATTCGGATAGGTAGGTGAAGGTTCTTTTTTGAGTAGGTGTTGGTGGGTGAGTGTGGTATGGCCAAGGCGTAGTCGGATAAAGGTTCTGAGGTCAGTTTTTGTGATGTCTGTTGGATATTTAGGCTGAATTTTTAAGGGGTGAATAGAACTGTAATGGTGTTTATAGCGTTCCCAGTCCAGTAAAGAATTTTTGTGACACTCCAGTTTGATGTGTCTCTTTAAGTCAGTATGAGAGAAAGAGTTGAAAGTACAGGTGGTGGCTTTAAGTGTTGCATTTGCGGCTGCGTCAGCTAGTTCATTGCCCTTTATTCCTACATGACCCGGGGTCCAAGTCAGCTTGATTTTTTTCTTAGCTTTTGAGAGAGTGTCCCGGATTTTGGCTATGGTATTTGTGTCATTTCTTGGATTAACAATGGCCTTTATTACTGACAGACTATCTGAGCATATGGCCCATTTCCCTTTATTTAAGGTACATTTCTTTGAGGCTTCAAGGTTAGCTAATGCTTCAGTTGTGTAGATGGAGGCAATGTTTGGTAGGATGCCTTGCGTGACGATTGAACCATCTTGGTCTACGACTGCAAAGGCAGTATTCGTATCCATTTTAGAGCCGTCTGTGTACATAAAGTTCCAACCTTTATCCGTCAAATCATTGAAGATTTCCAGGAATCGAGCTTTAAAAATGGTGTTGCAAGTCTTGTCTTTGACTCTTGACTGATTCCTTGGGAAGTGACCATGGTGGTTGTGTTGGTGTGAATTTTGCTGTTCTGGTTAAGGATAATTGCAATTTGTTTCGAGACTCAAGAACCTGATGTATTGCAGATGGGATCCTTCTCCTGCGTGTGTGCGAAATTGCTTTCGAAATATCCTTGTCTATCACTGAACCTGTTTGAAAAACGAATTTTACGTTGAGTTTAGCAATGATTTCAAAATATTGCTCATCAATAGTTGGAAGTCCAGCTTCAGCTAAAATGTTCCTAATTGGTGGGTAGGCTTTTCCTAGCAGCTTGATGGTATGTTGGTGCGATGATGTTTTTGGTTGATTTTGGACATGGACCGTAGATGGACAAAGCATAATCTATTTTACTCAAAACTAGCATTTTAGAAATATTGCAGAGAGAATTTACATGTGCATTGCTTTTATTAGATGAAAGGTACTTTATAATATTAAGCCTTGATGCTAATGCTTTCTTAAGATAAGTACAATGAGGTTTCCAGTTATATTTGTTGTTTATGAGAAGACCTAGGACATTTAGATTAGTAACTACTTCTATTTTCGTATTATTTATAATTATTTCTAAGTTAGTACAGTTTTGTTTTCTACAGATGTGAATTAATTTGCATTTTTCTAAAGAGAGATTTGAGCCAGAGGTAGAAGACCATTGATTAATTTCATTTAGCAAAGTAGAGACTGCAGATTTAGTTTTATCTAGGTCATTGTATTTACATAATATATACACGTCATCTGCATAGATACAGTGATCTAGATCTTTATGTTTGAAAATCAAATTACTTATTTGGTTAAAAGCGATTATGAAGCAAATAACAGATAAAGGTGATCCTTGCGGAATAATACCATTATCAAGTGGCTTCGTTTTAGAAAACATATTTCGAATTTTAATGCAACATTTTCTGTTCGTTAGAAAAGATTTAATATATTGAAAGACTTTGGGTCCAATACCCCAATCTCTCAATGTGTTAAGGATGAGATGAATTCCAATGCGATCGAAAGCCTTTTCAAAGTCAAGAGCTAGGATCGTGATATGGTTGCGAGCTGTGAGAGCATTTGTGACTGTAAAGTCGATATGGAAGAGTGCATCAATGCACCCTCTTTTTGGTTTGAAAGCAACTTGGTTAGAACTTAAGACTTTTTTGAATTCCGTGTACCATAATATCCTATTCGCAATTATTTTTTCTAAAACCTTTGATAAACAGGGTAGTAGAGAGATAGATAGCTACGAGTATTTACACATGCGATATCTTTTTTGGGCTTATGTATGGGAATAATGGTAGCGGTTTTCCAGCTTTGAGGTATGATACCTTTATTGAAGATGTTGTTAAAAAGCGAAATGAGCCTTTGCCTAGCCGAAACAGGAAGGTTCTTTAACATTGGGTAAGAGATTCTATCACGTCCTGGGGTTTTACCTTGAAGCCTAGACAAGCAACTTTCGAATTCAATTGTAGTGATATCAGTCTCAATGCGAAGAGCAGCTGCGTTCTTTGCAGGTTGTGGGAAAATGTTGAATGAAGCTGTTTTTTCCGTGTTAAAAGCTGTTGGAAAGTTTGAGTCATTAGAATTACTTGACCAAATTTGTGCGAAAAAATTGCAGATTTCGTAAGGATTTGTAATGGAGCCTGTTGGAGTCTTGATGTTTAAAATGGTTTTTGAAGTTGAGTTGCCTGTGAGAGTTCTAATGTGTTGCAAAGCTGTGCTTGTGGATGTTTTGGGGTTAATTGTGCTTGTGAAATCGTTAAAGCTTTTTAATTGACTGCTTTTTAAATTTCTTCTAAAAAGAGCGTTTGCTTTTTTATAGGCTAAGAGGTTACCTTGAGTAGGGCTTTTCATAAAAGTCCTCCAAGTTTTAAGTTTTATAGTTCTAAGCCTAGAGAGTTCAAGGTTCCACTATGGCACAATTCGATTATGAGTAATTGGGGATGTTTGAGGAATGGAGTCGTTTGCCGCGCTGCGAATGCCCTTAAGAATAATTGAAGCTTCCTTGTTTATACAATTGTTCGAAGGTGATTTTGCGATGTTTAATTCAATTCTATTTTTGAATAAATCCCAGTTGGCCAGTTCCGGTTTATACCTTGGGATATGTTTGGCAGTATCTGATTTTGGAGATAGACGCAATGAGATATGAATTGGAAAATGGTCGCTGTTGTGCAGATCATTTGATACGTGCCACTTAATTTTTGGGAAGAGGATAGATGAACAACTTGACACATCAACGTGAGTAAGTGTGCCATGAGTTGAGAGGTGCGTTGGGGAACCGTCATTTAGAATTGTTAGGTCAGATTTTGTTATAAAATCTTCAATGATTGACCCTCTTTTGTTAGTTTTTGGGGAACCCCACAACTGAATCCAGGTGTTTATGTCACCAGTAAACATGTAAGGATGGTGTACTTGCCTAATTATGTTTTCTAGGTCTGATTGGGTAAAAGCTTGACCAGGTAGAATGTAAACGCAAACAATAGTAATTTTAATACCAACATCTACTTGTACGGCAGTACACAGAATGTTTGAAATAATTTGCTTTTGTACGTGAGGAATATTATTCTTTATAAGTACGCCAATACCTTGTACCGATGTTAAATTGTACGAATGATTGATGAAGTATCCGAGATAAGACTTAGGTTTAATTAGGTCAGCTTCATAAGACAGGTGTGTTTCTTGGAGCGAGATAATGTCATATTTACGTTCTTCGATTAATAGGGTAAGTTCATCGTAATTGTTCATGAAACCATTAAGGTTCCATTGTAAAATATTGAGGGAGTTAGATTTTTTGTGTTTTCTGTTGTTTTGGCGTTCAATTATTAAGTGTCGATGGCCACACTTGCGGAGGCGACGGCAGTTTCTACCACTCGTGGTGGGTATCTCTGTGCTCCCCACAGCAAGCAGGGCCATCGACGTTGAGGTCTCCGTAGTTATGTTATTATGTGTTTCCATTTTTATTAAGAGAGTTGAGTAAGTAAGAGTTAGTGTTTATAGGATAAGTAAGAGGTTTGTCTGTTTGAGAAAGAGATAAATTATTATTACTGTTAGAGAGCGAGGTGAGATAATTCGTGTTTGTTGAGGTAGATCTTTTATCAAGATCGATACAGGTTGGTTTAGTTTGTGATGAGTCTATGGTTTTTATGCTCTCTCTCAGAGCATTGAATATGATGTGGATGGTAGTGATGGGTCAGAGGTTGTTTTTGTAGGTGGACAGATGTTTTTTGGCGATGGTGTTTGTTTATTATCGGTAGGCTTAGTTTGGGAAGAGATTGTGGGAAGAGGGTTATTATTATTATTAGCAATTGACTTTTTAACTCGTTCGGGGAGAGAAATAGGTTTAGAAATATGCTCTGGATGTTGGGAGTTGTATATGGATCTAGCTGCAGCCATACTGCACTTGTTTTTTGTTTTTAGAATTAATATTTCTTTATTTTGAATGAATTTAGAACATTCTTTTGAGGATGAAGAGTGCTTATCTAAGCAATTTGCATACATTAATCTTGTACAGGTTTCGGGTTTGTGTGGTGGTAGACTGCAATTGACGCAAACTTTTAGTCTGGTGCATCTCTTTGTAGTATGCCCGAGTAGTTGGCAATTACGGCATCTCATTGGTGAAGGAACATATTCCTTAACCTTAGCCTTGTACCATCCAATTTCTCCGGTTTCGGGAATATGATATAGATCAAAGGTAAATACTAGTAGACCGGAAGGTCCAACTTTATCATTGATTTTCTTTGTGAACTTATACACTTCGGTTACTCCCTGTGATTTCATTTCTGAAATAATTTCTGTTTCATTGACTTTATTCAACCAAGGCGCAAATACAATGCCCTTAGAGGAATTTAGTTGTTTGTGGAGAGTAACTGTCACGGGAACTTGAGCTAAGTTGTTTGTTTTTAAGAATTTATCGGCAATTCGTTGGTTTCTTGCTAATAGGAGAATGCTACCGTCTTTTAATACTGATATTTTGTCGTATTCAGTGCTGATAGCATCAATTGATTTGCTTAATGCAAAAATACTTACGGACGAAAGTTTTTTATCATCACTTTTTGCCGATATCACTACAAATTTAGGATTTTTTATATTGCGCACAACGGGTAACTCTAGGTATTCAACCGGAGAGCGAGCACGTTTATTTTTTGTTTGCCTTTTGGGATTCAGATGACAAATCAGAAAGAATGTCAAACTGATTCCCGGCAATTAGTCTTGACCCTAGTGGGCCGATGCCGTTAATAAACTATGGGAGAGTAATTAATTAATCAAGCACGAGGTAGATGGAAAAAAGGTTTTGGGGAAAGTGAAAGGGCGACAGTACTCTGTCGAAAAGAATCAAGAACTGAGAGTGAGCAGATAACACAGCAGGCAACAACGGAATGTAAACGCTACAAGAGCCAGACGTTAACTGCGAGATCAAACTATTTGGAAGGCGTCACCGCATCCAGCATCGCAAACTAGATCACACAATATCATCCGCGAATCTGGTAGAACATAGTGGCGCTTATCTTTTCACATCACAACATGCAATTTATGTTATTGTTTTGCTTTTCAGGAAGACCATGTCGGAGTACCAAAATGTTAACGCCACTTGAGATACTAAATTTTATTCTCATAGATGAAATGAAATTAAATATAATCAGGGAAACAAACTGTGAGGTAAACTAGTGCATCGGAGAGTTCAATGAGTTCAATCCGCACAAACAAAAAAATTGACGTGGAACCCTTTTGTCACTGGAGGAGCTTAACGTTTTTTGAGAGTTGTAATCGTCGCGGGCGTTCATCATTCAAATATGGAGCATGTCAATGAAGTGTGGAAACCTGACTCTCTGCCACTCTATAGAGGTAGTCTAAGCAGAGGCTGATTTCAAAGCATTCAACGATATATTCGCTTTGACAATGCAAACAAACGTGCGAATCGGCAAGCAGGTGACAAAGCAGCATTTTTATATAATATTTTGGATGCTTGCTTCATTTTGAGAATAATCAGCAACTAGCTTAAAGAACAGATCAGAGAAGATTCTTTGTGAAAAAACTGGGAAGGGAGTTATGCATTCCCTTGATTCGCCAAAGACGACAAGAAACATTGGTGACGCGGTTCTACTTTACTAAGATTGCTATGGAGGCCGTATTGGGTAATAAACTGCAGTCTGCACCAACGCCGCAAAAACCCACTCAGAACCGCGATAGCACTGGACGAAGGAAGTGTAGAGGATACTGTCAGATGGGCAAATGTGCAGACGAGAAACGTAGACGGAAAACAAGAAAAAGGTGCACAAAATGCCATTTTCCAACATGGGATGAGCATACCAACCCCGCACCTGTTGTTTGCAAGGATTGCTCCGAGTGATCTTTTGTGTAAGAAATGTTATTTATCTATACCTATGGGTATTCTATTTTTTTATGTTTGTATACTCTTTTCTATAAATGAACACGTACTGAAAGATTTTTTTCGAAAATTACATAGGTGAGTACCCCGGTACTCCATGTGGGTGACAGAGGGTGTGTTTTAGAATCGGAAACAAAACAAGTAGTACAACATTAAATTTGTTGACCAATTGATATTTTTCTTTCTTTAAAGAGTTTTTCTTTGAAGATGTCCTAAAATTTCAGAAAAATATATAAAAAAGTAAAAAAGTTAAGACGCTATAATATCAAAAAAGCACCCGGGTACTCTGTATTGTACCATAAGAGTTAATGAAATTATAAATTTTAATTAAAATATAAAAAATGTCACGTATTCGCCACCGCAAATGTATTATAAAGGGTCCGCCATCTAACGTTTTTTTTTCACCTAGTACTTATTTCGTGAATGGTAACACTTAGCTCATGTCTGATTTGACAGATAATTAGGTTTATCCTTCCGCTGAACGAATATGGTTGTGCGTACGCTTGAACAACGCTGGGAAATATTGCGACATTACTTTGAAAATCATGGTAATGTTGCAGAATGTGTGCGAAAATTGCGTACGGATTTTGGAAGAAGAAAAGCACCGTCAGCTCCGTATGTTCGTTATCTTGTGAAAAAAGTGAAAGAAACTGGCATCCTCATCGATAAACCAAAGCGTGAAAAGCCAAAAACAGTGCGTACACCCGAGAATATTGCTGCTGTGGCAGAAAGTGTGCGTAAAGCGCCATCAACATCAATTCACCGTCATTCTCAACAATTGAACATTTCGGAGACATCATTGAGACGAATTTTGCATAAAGACCTTGGTATGACGCCATACAAAGTCCGATTGGTTCAGGAGTTGAAGCCAACTGACCATCCAATGCATTTTCGCTTCGCTAAGTGGGCCTGCTATCGACTTAGAGAAGATGCCGATTTTGCCAAAAAAAAATCATCTTTTCAGATGAAGCTCATTTTGATCTTGGCGGGTATGTAAACAAGCAAAATTGTCGCATTTGGGGCACAGAAAACCCGCACGCATACATTGAAAAGCCGATACACCCAAAACGTGCGGATTTTGGTCCAGAGGCATAATTGGGCCATTTTTCTTCGAAAATGAGCAAGGAGTGGCCGTTACAGTCAATGGCGATCGTTATCGGGCCATGTTAAACGAATTTTTGTTCACAAAAATTGAAGAGGAGGATATTGGCAGCATTTGGTTTCAACAGGACGGCGCTACGTGCCACACAGCCGAAGCTACACTCGATGTTTTGCGCCCTGTTTTTGAAGATCGCATTATCAGCCGCAGAGCTGATTTCGTTTGGCCACCTCGGAGCTGTGATTTGACACCGTTGGACTATTATTTCTGGGGTGCCGTAAAAGATAAGTGTTACGCCGACAAGCCAGAGAAAATTGACGCTTTAAAGGACAATATGGCATGCCAGCCGAGGCAGCCATTTGAATAAACTTATTTTCCATTATTAACCGGAAGGATTGTACTTTCAAATAGAAAAAGAAATTTGAGAAAATATTCAGTAGTTTTTTTTTATAGCATTTTCAAAAAAAAAATTATTTGGCGGACCCTTTATAAGGACTAGTTTTGCAGGCTCCATTCAACTCAGATACAATGAAATTGTACAAAGTGCTACCAGTATTAACCAGAATAAAAGTTCAACAAGCTTCAACTCATGCACTGTTTTGCTGTACAAGCCTGACACCTTGCCGTTGGTCTACTGAGAAAACTACAATAGTAGTTTTTTATAGTATATATTTGTCTACTGCGATATATGCATTTTTAACTTACCTGCATTAAAGTAGTGCTACTCGAAACTTCCATATGTCCAAACTCCTTGAGAAACGTTTAGCGTCAACAAGGTTGATATGGTATCGATCAGGATAGTTGATATTGAAGTCATGTGCTATATAGTTTTTTTTTAAGTTAAGTTTATGTATTGGTGGAATATCCTTCGCCATATAGCTTCGTGAAGCCGTAAGCATTCCATACTGATGAAGAACATTAAATTCATTTCAATAATCTTGCTGCAATTGTGAATGTAAAAAGATTAGTCCAAGGAGAAGCAGCTATGAAACGACTGTTACAATGACATTGAGCGGAGTAAATTGTATGATACCTTTCGTAAATATTCTTAGCTTCTGCAAAATTCCTTGTCACAATGTCGCACTTTCATTGCAGTATTGCTGCATGCTTAGGACAGTTTCCCTGCAGGAAACAATTATAAATTGTTGAGCACGCGGCGCCTCTTATAAATGTTAGATGCCCTTTTGCATCACTATTGGTTAGGCGGTTTAATAATGTAAGTCGTATCGTTTCGCATATTGCAATTAAGTTTTTTCTGTGAGGGTTACATATCATAGAAAATCTAGACATTTTGTACTACTTAATATATTTAGGGCTTTCCGTTCGTGGAATAACGATTAAGTTCAACAAATCAGTTTTTTGGTGAAAAGAACAAGTATTGTACTTTAGGGTTTGTGCGTCAACCAACAGTGTCTGGCTCATTAAGTACGAACTATAATAGCATAGCTCAGTTGTAATATGGAACGGTATCTATTAGAACCAAATCATCTGCACGTAATTATAGTGGCTCTAATTCCATTCCGCGTTAGTTTCAGACGTATTATGTTAACGACTTAAGCCCACAGGAGGGATGAAATCACAATACTCTTCCTAGGTTAGGAGTACCTCTGCGGTGTTTTGTTGTTTTGCACTAATGTACCTGCTCCTATACATACAGGTAATCAGTGTAATAATGAACCAATTGGCTGTGATGAGGATTCTACGTAGTGTGTAAATAGTATTAGAGGTTTCGTCAGGAAAGGCAGCTAACGTTATTTTTTTTTTTTAATAATTTTTCTTAATTGTGTTAACGACCACATCCACGGTCATTTTAAGACCTACTCTTGTTGGCTAATCGTGTTGGTTGGCCGCTAGATCTGTCTGGTATACCTGGATAGAGTTTATTATGAATATGAGTATCAAGCAATTGTTTAAATGTTTAAAGAAAAATTGTGTCAGGATTTTGGGTCTCAAGTCTACACAATTCTACAGTTTTAGAAAAATGTTTTTTAACCATCGTGATATATAAAAAAGAAATAAATTTGTTTGTCTATTTTCCACTCTCGGATTTATTCAAGGAATTAATCAGGGAGCAGAAACTCATGCAACATTATATTTTTGTGCTGCGAACCGCGCTATCATAATTGTCCTACTAACAATGCTTTTTTTCCTAATTTGGTGTAGGAGTTACAAACGAAGGTTTTACCTCTTTGCATAGGATATTATAACTATCTTCTCTATTGTGGCATTAGACGTATTACTTAATAACTTTCCACACAATGTTCGAGGCTATTTGTCATTACGGTTTTACGTGCTTATGTGGATATTTAAAGCCTTTCTGGAAGAAGCGACACTTAAATGGATTGCAACATGATGGCGACTGAGTCACTAGTTCATTGTTAACTCCTATTTTGCCAAATTTACGAGTATATAGCAATCTTCTTTTAAAAGTAGGAATTATTATATGCAAACAATTAATATGTAATAACACAATAGATAGATTAAGTAACCTACAAATGGCAACTCATGGGGCGTCTTCATATTGACTACTTCACTTTGTTTTCCCTATTATTCACTCATAAATCTGTATCCTAATCCGGTGATTTTGATGCTATCAGCACGTGCACAACTAGATATCTATCGGTATATGTATGACTAAACATCTAATGCATGATTGCAAAAGCGAGATATATTTCTAAATCCGCATTTTAACCATAAAATCTATGAATGTGGATGCACTAAAATAATACCAGAAATAAATTGGAAATGATCCTAAGCTATGAGAAAATGGAATACTTTACTTTACTACCTACTACGTGTCACATCTGTAATGACGTGAGGAAGAAAGTATCAGTGGAAAAAGAGCTCTGCATACTTCTCGTAAGTTATATGAGTATATGTAAGGAGCATTACTAGACGCTTATATCTTATAGACCCATAGGAAACGAAAATAGTATATTCTCGAATAAAAATAAGTAAAGTATCTGCGTTTCGTCGAACATGTCGAATATTATGCTCCTCTACTTGTACACCACTCTTATGAAGTTAAAGCCCTTTAAAGCATTGTGTTCTTCTTTTGAGGCAAGAAAAATTGCAGAAGCAATCATTTTCCTTTTTATTTCGCATAGTTTAAATTTCTGTCGCACAACTGACACAATAAATTAAGAGTCTTGTTCGTGACGTGCATTATTTAACACAATAAAAAATAATTCACGTACAACAAAAGGTTTTTCTTTTTGAATGTCTTGACTAAATTTTGTACAAAGCAACCAGTTATCTGGAAAGGGGAATATTATTTTCATGTTATTTTAAATAAGCCTCCGCAAATAAATACATGTACAATATACAATATAAGAAAAAGTTACTTGAAAAGAAAAGAATTCGAATGTTAAATAATTTGTATTTACATTGAATTTTGTGCGAACCATAGAAGAAAACATTCCTTACTTCTGGCTCATAAATATTTTATTAGAAATTCTGGTCAGGCTTCCAAAGTGTTGTAATGTTTATGGCTTGTCCACTTTGACAATTTATTCCACTGAAATGAATGCGTTCGTAAGTCCTGGAAACAACTTGAGACAGTCAAGGTCAATACGGATTTTAAGATCTAGCTCAATTTGTTTTGATTGTAAAGCATCGTACTATTAATCAAGATAAAATCGGCAAACGACGACATTTATTTGTAATCCCTTTTTTTTCGTATACTTTAATGTAATTTAAAGAATTGTTGCGGGATTTATAAAGCTAGAAGAAGAGAAAATGGTTATTACAGGAAAAGTTAGATAGAAAGTAATTGCAGTAAAATCGCTATCTCAATTGAAGTAAACTACGCTAATAGAAATGGAGCCAGATAGACAAGAACAAGTGAACTCTTCTGGCTGGAGCCATAATACCTAGATGGGCACTATGCTATAGAACTATGGTACGTAAAAAGCTGATGGAATGGAGACAGGAGGAATGGAGTGCAAGGCTCTTATGTTTTGAAAAGGGTAGAAGGTCTTGAATGATCGGTAACCTGCCTTTCCTTACGAATGCGGTAAATAGCAGCCACCATTCATCACCATTCTACCATATCGGGGGAAGACTGCGAAATAGCTGCAACGTCGCTGCCTAATAAGTGTTTCAACTTATAGGACCTTTGCGTTGGAGCCCATGATGAAGAAACTGAGTAGCAGGTAAAAACTCGAGAATTAAATGACGTATTCCTTTAAGAACCATCTGACTTCGAGAGGGCTGGTATAAGTCGGCACTGGATTGAAAAAGGGTCAGCGAAGCCTGTTAAATTGCGAGCCACGAGAGTTCCTCCAGCATGTGACACGAAATGGATGAGTCATCAAGAATAGAAGTGAAAGAGTAATAGAAACATACGAGTATGAATGCCCATGGGCTGCACCGGTGGTCTTAGTCAAAAAGAAAGATGACTTTTTTGCCAACAACTTAATGAAATTGTACAAAAATACTATTATCCATTACCAAGGATAGATGACACCTTTTCAACGACAGCAGGCCTAAATGGTTTTCTACTCCAGATTTCCAAAGCGATTATTTTTAAGTTGAAATGTTATGCTTTTTTGTGGTACGTCGTTTGGTCTTTACGTTCGAAAGGGGAATGGACGATGTGATGCAAAGACTATCATGACATAAACGTATGAGGAATACCTCATAAACCTTTACGTGGTAATAAGATGCAAGCTGCTAATTAAAAGCTGAATGTGAGTAAGTACAATTTTTTGTTAAAATAAGTTACGTTACAAGTTAAGTTATACGGGGCATGTCATTTCATCGAGCGGATGAAAAATAAGGCCAGTTCAGGATCGATCAGCTCCAAGAACCAAGCGCAAGCTTGAGGCTTCTTAGTGAAATGATCGAATGGACACAAGAAGAATAACAGTTTAGGACGGAAGAGATTCTGCATGCGAACTGTGATTTGAAAAGCTTTTGATCAATGTTTCAGCATCTGAAAATTCAAGAAGAAATCCTGAATTGGATATGACAAATGGGAAATAAATAAAATAGCGGGTGTTCAAGGGGTCAAGGTACCCTTAAAATTATTGCACACAGCGCGGGCGAAGAAAATTAGGGAGGGAAGAAAGATAGGTACCGATGTACGTTGGTTTTAAATGTTTAAATGTTATAATGAATAGGAAATAGAGATTTCGGCAGGGCATACAACAAGCGAGTTGTTCGGCTTAGAAACGGATCACGATATTTCAGAGTACGTCCGATAGTGGGATTGGGGGTATACTGACGAGCATTTATAGAAAGATAGGTGTTACGGTTGAAGGTTTAAAGGGGCGGAATTCTACTGGAGATTCCAACCGAGCACTAATGGTCGAAATAGCGAAAAAACAAAGTGATACACGAGATATTTCGTCAGCGTTCGAGAGTGTCCAATGGAAATGTTGGCATCACCTCTAAGTTTTATCTCACGGTTTTGAATCTTATCTAGCAGGCGCAGAGATATTTTGAAACTATCCAAGACAAATTGAATTGAACGTTCCGAAAGGTAGTTTTTAATCCATTGAAGAAGAGAGTCGTCGATCCCAAATGCACACATTTTCTACAAAAGTGCTTGATGCCAAGCTCTGTCAAATGCCTTGATATCATTCCAATATGATATTTATGATATGGCTTAATAAATATCAAGTGCAACTATCTTGATTTCGCAGATTGATGTACGCTTTTGTTCCACTTTTCGGTGAGACATGTCATCAAATCACCAGTGGACGTGTTGCTACGAAAACCGTACTGCCGGTCATTGAGAAGTTTTCGTGTTTCGAGATATTTCATGAGCTGACTATTTATCAGTTTTTCCAAGACCCTGGAAAGAAGGGAAGTAAGTGCAATGATACTTTTAGGGAAGGGCTTAACAAAACGAATGCTTTGCAGTTTCTGACTTGACGGCGAATGCTTTGCAGTTTCTGACTTGACGGCAGTAGTGTTAATTGAATAACTATAAAATAAGGTATTTTGCACATTTGGAGTCCCACACATAATGCACTCGGACCAACGCAGGAACTTGATGCTATTCCATGGAGAGCTCTCCAACTTAGTAGGTATGAGCTTAAATGCTAATCATCACGTACTTATTTTGTTCATGGGTTTTAGTAAGGCTTTTGATACGCTTAATCGTAATAGGCTTATTGAAGCTTTGAGTAGAATCGGTATAAGAGGACTTCTAGAAAAGTGGACGGAGAGTTATTTGTCCGGAATAACCGCGAAAGTGAAAATATTGAACACAATAAGTGAAGGATTCAATACTCAATACAAATTAAATTCTTCGCTTTTCTAAACGCAGTACGGTTTTTGCATATGCGGGCAATATACTCGTAACAATTTTTGTAAAACACAAATCCCTTTCAACAGAGTTGCAACAAAAGTTCAATAACCTTTCGAGGTGATATCATGAAAAGTTTGAGCGTGAGTACACACCTTTACACTTTAAGCCACCAACCAATAGACCAGGCCGTAGCGGCGAGTGTCGAAGAAGTCACAGAAATGTCGATTCGGTGCCGATCAGCTGAATTGGGCAGAACCAGAGAGTCAACCCGGCTTATTTTGCGGTTGGATTTGTGCCTACATCCTTATAAGATTGTGTTGATGCAAGAATTGAAGCCGGATGAAGACAATACCGTGAGTTCGCTAATTGGGCGCTGGAATTGTTGGCCCCAGATCCGATTTTGGCCAAAAAAATTATCTTCTCAAAAGAAACCCATATTTGGCTCAGCAGCTCTTTCAACAAGCAGAATTGGATCGTATTTCTTTCGAAATGAGGATGGAGACACGGTTACTTTCTATCGTCTCAGGTATAGAGCTATGTTAACCAACTTTCTGTGGTCAGAACTCGATAACATCGATATATCCGAGCTGTGGTTCCAACAAGATGGCGCTACATGCCACACAAGCGACGCAACGCTCGAAGTTGTGAAGGAGAAATTTGGCGACTGGGTTATCTCACGGCGAACGTTCATGAATTGGCCACCGCGATCATGCGATTTGACATTACTCGATCAATGTCGTCTAGGGCAATGTAAAGTCCCTAGTCTACGCTAACAAGCCAACCACTTTGGACGAGCTAGAGGCCAACATTCGACACGCAATTGCCGGAATAACGCCGCATATATTGAACCGAGTCATCAACAATTGGACTGACCGCTGAAGCACTGACAGCGAAGCCGAGGCGGCCATTTGAATGATTTGCTATTCAACACATAAGGACATGAACGTAGGTTCAAAATAAAGCCAGAATAAATTTTATTTAAATTTTTTTCCTTATAAATTTCGCAAGTAGCAGTTTGCATTGTCATGAAAATTGAAATAAATAAATAGTATAAATAGTAATAATAAAAAAACAAAAAAAATCCCTTCATTGTACACTTTATGAATCTATAAAAAATATAAAATTTTTAATTAATTTTAAATTTTGGGATACACGTTATTTATCAGCTCCTTTGCAGGCTAATTGCAAATATTTATAAATCTTTCTGTAAGCAAAAAGTTGAAAAATTTCTGAATACAAATATTCGGTTACAGAAAAATATATATATAATTGCTAGTTTAATCCTAAAGTTTAATCCTAAAGGGAATCTGAGTGAAGAAGGAAACCATACTGTTTTCTTTGCCCCTGCAGCTTAATACAGAACGGAAACTTGGTATACATTTTTGATTTCGGTTAGTAACTCATTCAATAGTTTTCCTTATAAAGGAAATAAGTTCAAAAGACTGGTCTTACTACTGGATATACATTTACAATTTATAATTCCTATACGTGGTCCATCTTTTATCAATGTCAGTACTTTTTTTAGCCGGAGTATTAGAACCTGATGCCTCTTCTATTCATATTTTTATTTTTAACCTATATAAGAATACTTTAGATGTTCTACTGATCGTCGAATTACTGTGTCATATCGCCCCTTAACGGACCACGCAGAGGAAAGATTTATACGGGAATCTAACGATAATATAAAAAATTACATTAGGTCTCCTCGACTGAGAGAAGAATGACATATTCGTGGCCGTGGTTCAAGAGCTAGTGTATTGGCTTCCAAATCGGACGGTTCGTTGTTCAATACCCAGACAACTAAAACCACATAGTTAAGTGGAATGGAGTCAAATTACACTAATAATTTAGTCTTCACATTAAATTTTGGATGCCACGCATGGACTGAAATAACCATTGAGCTCGAAAACTTTCTTACTCTCTATCTTCAATTTTCCTAAAAACTTAACACGAACTCATGCACTTTAAGTGTAGTCGTACCCACTTAAGAAAAAAACGCTATTGTTTCGGAATTTAGTTTTGGGAAAACTCTGCAATTAAAACTTAAAAAAAACGCATGATATCAGTTGACGTGTAATGAGTTTTGGTTTTAATATCTGATTTCAACAGACGTCAATGAGCATCAAAAGCAAAAAAAACATGTTCGTATATTTTAGTCTCCTTATTTTATCCGTTTTTTTAATGAACGTTAAAAGTTGGGGTGAGTTAGGGTGACTTCAAGGCTGAAATTTAAATAAAACATGATTCCTTCCTTACCTTCTGTATGTGGTGCTACATTTTGGGATTAATCCGGCTTTAAGCTAACAGTTCTCTTAATTTGGTGCGATTTTCACTCATTTCCACCCGAATGCAGTAGTAAAGGCGAAGTGTTCATTTACCATCTTGTTTATCCGGGATGGTTTCAAAGACGCGGCAAAGGTTAATTTGGTTTTAATGAAATCATGTGAAAAGTTTATGTGTACCAAAGACCAGGATTAGTAGGATAAACGTCTTATAGAGAGTGCTCTAAATAGTATGTGTAAAACGGATTTTTAAACCAGTTACCTCTTCCGTGCAAAGATAGAGCAAATGACAAGAAAAAATTCCTTTTCGAGATTAAAGTCAAGTTTATGTATGTAGGTAAACCAAACTTCTTATTATCTATTTTAGTGTAAAATCAACTTATATTTACTTTGAATTGTAGACTGTATTTTTTCGAGGTGTTTGTATACAGTGCTTCAGAGCAAAATAAAGTCCAGATCCATAGCTTTTTAGAAATATTGTCCATAGCTTTTTCTTTGACAATAGTTTATTTTCAGTAGATACAGTACTCTAAGAAGTACGAGTATGTCAGAATGAAAATATATCCAAGATAAGCAGAATATCTTCACTTTCAATTCTGAATAAGAACCTTGGTTTTAATTTTATTAGACGTGATGAAAGTATTTATTTAAAACAAAAAAATATAGAGAATAAGGAAAAAACTATATTTTACCGACAAAACGTTTCTACCATAAATGAAGGGCACACTCAATTTAAACTTCGTTTCCAGCAAAAGCGATGATTACCATGAGGATATGAATGGCTCGGTGTATTAAAAGTGATTTGAAAATATCTTGAGACGTCTTGAACCCAACTCCGTCATAGTTATTGATAATGCCAATCGCCTTCGTCTTGCACCAGAAAATAAGAAATCAAAACGCGGCTTAGTTACTCTAACATCATAGCTTTCGAAGTTATTGGATATTGTCAAACGCCATAAAGACAAACCTGATGTATATTACACGTGGTAGATGAACTGACTCAAATTTCAGGACGCATAATACCACGAGCTTTACCATACTTACCACTGCGAGCATAATCCCATAGAGTTGATATGGGTTCAAGTAAACGGATTCGAACTTTCAAAATAAAAGACGTTCAGCCACTATTAACAGGAGCACATGGGAAAATGGTTTAATTTTGTCTAATATGTGGGATGTAGATGTTTTCGCCGAGGAGATATTTATAACGTTTTTCTTCTTCTTTTCCTTTTACTAGTCCTTTCCTTGCTACACGAACTTATGCATAACGAGTTTCCCATTTTTACTTCATCGCTACTGCTCCGCTTATGGGAGTGGCTAATGTCGCAGATCGCAGAACGCATCTGCATACTGCTTATCGCTTCGGCGGTTAGCCCCAGGCGTTGTTGTGCATTTGCCATCTGAGCAATCCAGGAATTCTTTTTCCTACCTAGTTTTCTTTTAGTAGGAGCGACCGTAGTTGATATTGCCTTCTTAACGGGATTTTCTGGAGATCTTGAGATATTTATAACGTTAATTGATGAAAAAGATAGCAGCAGTGAATTTTCTTCGGATTGGTTTGCATTTTTTATATTATTATCTAACGTTTTACACTGTTTAGTACAATAAATAAAAATAATAAATACAAGATGTAACTTATGCAATTAATTTATTTTCTCAAAAACATGATGTCATCAAAGCAGATATAATGGTAACCCTGTGGTAATTATCGTCAGAAATTCCTGTCGACAAATATGCTTATCATGGTATCCATATGTGATCTTTCAAGAGCGAAGTGCTTCTGCATTTCATTGCAACCAGAATGAGAGGAAAATATTCCTAACTTCCCTGTACTTTATTGTACTATTTACTGATTCTGGAGGAAGACAACTTTATATTTCACTCCTCATTAATAAATCTTGCGTCCATCTTCCAAGCGGAGATATACAAAATCCTAATGGCAACAAACTACTCGTATATTGTAGATAAGCATTTGCGTCTGTAGCGATAACCGAGCCTTACTGAACCCTCTTACGACTTTCAATCTGGATCGAGAATGCAAAACTTCACTGAAAGTTGTCGGAAGGCTGAATTCACCGAGTCTTGTCGTGAACCCAGGATTACGGGAAATAAAATCGCCGATCGGCTTGCTAGGAAAGATTTTCGAGATCCGAAGTATTGTAGTAGCTAATTTAAATGTTGCAAAGATTAGATCATGCCTGGAAATAAGAACCTGGGTAATAGAGACATTCTGACAGTCATTCTAAAATAAATGTTTAAAAGAGTGTTGGTTGAGCCAGTAAAGTGCGTTGAATTTGAAACGTCGAGACTAAGAATTCCTATGATTCGATAAATAAATATGATCTCAACACAATCAACAATTAAAGTCACTACATACAATAGTACGAAAACGAATGAGTTTCTAACAGATGAAACAGAGGCAAACAATTAAAATTATTAGATGGCCATATACAACACCAAAAACATATTTCTTTCTTTTTCTGTTTCCACAAAACAATATTACAAAGGACAATTGAGTAATGGTTCTAATAGTGAATGAAACTTAAGCCACCACGAACATAAATGATAACTCCACCACTGATCCTGATGTTTCTCTCAGTTCTCACGATTTTGTACCCACGCTTGGAGTAGAGCTCATTCTTTATCCTCTTGTCAAACCATGTTTCAGATTCGCACACAACATCAACACTAGAACCAACAAAGAGATACCTAAATTCAGCGATTTCACTGGAGGTGTAGCTTATAAATCGAGTGGAGTTTCTTCATACGGTAAGATACTTCCAATTCCGATTCGATTTGTAAGACTTAACATAGAAGAATTTGTTTCACTTCTTGAATTTAAGAGCACTAAGTTGATATTGTTTAAGGAGTAGGTGTTTGCGGAAAATAAATATGATGTGCCACGTGTTAAAGATGATGTACGACTCCGTAAACTGTCAAAATTTAAATCATCAATTTGCGAGGATAACATATTTGCATAACCAATTTATCATTCAGTTTTATTTTAATTATTGAAAAAGTTTAACCCATTAGCAAATGTACTTCTGAAATTATACAACTAAAGTCATTGTACAAACAAAGAAACATCACGTAAAAGCTTCTGTTAAAATACACAACATTTCATTGCACATGTACCGACGGCAATATGAAGAAAATTTACGCAATCAAATAACCATAAGTTGGTACGCGGTATAACTAATAAACCAAGCACATATAGAATGTTTCAAAACGACTCATAAATATCTTTCTAAGAGAGTGATTTCTGTGTTCATTTCGTAAGGGATACGGATGCAATAAAATTATGCAGCTCTGTACTAATTAATTGGAATCACGCCAGAAGAGTTAAGAGAGAGTAAGCATCCTGTCGAGAAGTGAAAAACGATTCTATAGGTCCAAGTCTACCTTTATGTAAAATAACTACTGTGTAATCATTACGGACATACTCGTAATAACCGTCTTTACGTGGATACGAGTATGTCTACAATTTCACATCGAATTTCGAAGTCACCAAAGGCCTAGTGCAACTAGTGGCACAGAATCGCCATATTTTATTTCATTGTTGTCGGCTTAAAAGAGAGACAGAAGTTCCTATTTATTTGAAGGCTCCCGACAACCTTTCAATGGGAAAAAACAGATTTCCAGTCGAGGTGTTGGAAATTCAAAAGAAATGTTCACGCTCAAATGCTCTCGTCAAAATTTCTTCCTGTACGCTCATTCAAGCATCAAATTTCATATCAATACGTACTCAAACTGGTATTAAATCTATTTCTTGGTTTTTATTTGTTTGGGTGAAAATTTGATTCCATGACTTAGGTGGCTGAAGAAGCGATATATGTACATATTTCCCTCAATCCATCGGTTTTGATATTTTCCTCTCAATAATGTAAAAGCATAAGGTACGTTACGTTTGTCACAAGGTGTACAAACCTGTTTGAGGTGCTACACATGTTCATTCGGAAAGATAGTGGAACGTCATCCATCAAATCTGGCATGTTTTTTTTTCTTTTATCGAGAGCTCGCTTGGGGTAAGTTAGATTTTAGTAGCAAAGCTATAAATCACATATTAAAGCAGTTGTAACATGTTTTTTTTTTTAAGGTAAGGCCAGAGATTTAAAGGTGTTAGACTACCAGAAATGATGCGAAACAAAAAATGAAAAAAAAAAGTAGTTTCTATAAAAATAAATTATAAGAAAGCATATTTATTTATATATGATAACTTATATAAGAAAATAGTTTTTAAGCTTTAGCTTGACCTGTGACAAAACTGAAACTATTTCTGCTAAAAGTGCGTCACTCTATTCCGGTCTTATGTTCCAAATTTAAATTGTTAATTGAAACACACACTATTGATACATGAGCTATTATTTCTGGCATTTCAAATAATATCGTAGACACTTAATAAATGAAGGTATTATATTTACATTGTCTCTGGAAATGTCAACTACAATGAATTATGAGAACTGTTCAACTGACAGACTAGAACATTTCATTAAGTAAGAAATATGAACTTAAAAATACACTAAACGTAAGTCTTCGGTTGGTCTAGATAAAAGGCAATTTCATACTTTTGATTGAGCAGTTACGAGCGAGATACTTTTGTTATTTACATTGATGTTGTTATTGATTTGAATTTGAATAAAACCTGTAAAAGCTGTTTGACCAATTGAATGAATTGCATTAATTTTTTATGAAAAGGCTCTTCATTAGGGAAAGTCCTGGTCTTCTAAATGCGGCACAAAAACCGGTAGCGAATTCAATGACGGTTGTTGTCAATTAAGTTCACTGGTTAAATTGTCAATTATTATACCTCGCTCGCGTCATAAATTCATCGATTTCGTCGGCGTATGCAAGTAATTACACAAAATATTGTTTAATTGACGCCCGTAAGGAATTTTGTATACACTTTAATGACTTGGTAATAAAGAGCTCAGCTAGGCGGAGAAAACATTCACAATATTTCGCAGTACGTTCGAAAGTGAGCTTGAGGATAAACGGAAGAGGATTCCTAAATGTTAAAAGGGGAGTAATGAAACAAGGAGATACAGACGATATTTCATCTGTGGTCAAGGTTGTTGAATGACTGTGCAATTATCCAATCATATGGGTCATCTATTCGGTCGCATGATCTTCAAAGCTATATAACAAAGCAGAGAGTTTCAGATCATTATACTGCAATCATATTATAGATCGATAAATTCCTTTTATTTATATTGAGGCTTTCTCAGATGTGGTAAATTATTTCTTACATTTATTGAGGAAATCTATATATTTCGCAGTATTTTTGACGATATCGAATATTTGGTTATTCCAACTTAATTGACTCATGTACCGAGCATAGACAATTTTTTAGTGTATAAATTCCGTTTTAACGACAACTGGTTGTACTGAGTTTATTTTTCATTTATAATGTTTTATATTAACAGCAATGTATCAAATTACATAAATAGCTTTTCAATATAAAAATTTAAATGTTTCATTTTGATTTCATGTATTGATAAATACGGTACATACAATAAGATTGATATCTCCTTTAATACTGGGATACAATATTATAAATTAGATGATTTAACATTAATAACCTAAAAACTACTGTACTCGTACACAAATATATTTTATAAATTAACTTATACTAACTTATGAGGTAGAGATTGTAAGGAAAAGAAGAGGGCTGAGGCTTAGGATTTTGAGGAGATGTGAAAAAGGACTGCACTTTTAAAGTTTTCCCGTATACGGATTAATTTGAATGGCTGTGGGAGCATGTTCCAAAGTTTGACAGCATGAATGAAAAATAAAATTGAGGAATTCAAGAATTGGCAAGGATGAAAAACGACGATAAATTGATGTACAAACATCCATATTCTTGGATTAATGTATTGTCGCAGTGTGCAACTTAGTAGCTTTTTAGAGTGTTCGGAGATATGGTCATATCTTCTAAGGAATACCTACAGTCAGTGCTAAATCATCGCTTATAGAAGAAACTTCATTTTTCACTATACAACATCGTTATTGTACAAAAATATGATTCCAAACAAAAAAAAGTTACTTCCACATAGTAATTCAAGAAAAAGAGAAAAAAAACCAAAACTGCAGCAAAAGCATTCTCTGGGAGATATTGACAAAATGAAAAAAATACAGTGATGAGCTACAAACGTTAACAGGTGAAATTGATGATTATGAAAGTCTACATACAGTTAAATAAAGAGCAGAAAGAATCAAAATAAAATATATTTAGTGTTTAGTTGAACCACTTTTTGATTCCTGTATTACTGTAAGTTTTCTTGGCGTGGATAGGACTAAGTTTTCGGTGACGTCGATGGCAATTGAAGCCCAAGCATTGGAATGAGCCGTTTTTAGAAATTTCTGAACTGTAGTCTTGAACTTAAGAACACTGGATGAAGTTATTTTGCGGCCCTAAAAACCAGCCTCCCACTAATAACTTTCGCCTTATGGTTAGAATTGTTGTCCTGGTGTAGTATCCAGCTGTTTTTAATCTTTAATGACTCAGCATGAGTGTAAATTATCACTCAAAACATTCAAATATTGGTGCCGGTCCATACTACCTTCTATAAAAACAAGTTTTCTGACACCATAAATTGTCATGCCCACGCCCGCGCTTCCATTTCTTTGTACCCTTTCGCCATACTTTCGCCTTGCCTTCCGAAGACATTAAATTTCCAAAAAGCGTTATCCTTGGATATGAGTGGTTTGCGAACTCTAAGTGCTTTCGGCGATTAGCTTCACTTATGAGGAATTTTTTCGTCGGAACTCTGCCATTAGATTCTTCCGATATTAAAGCCTTTACCCATGATATTCGCAATGTCTTCCACCAATTTTTGAGTGCTAATTCGGGGGTTCACGGTAACCTTACAAATGATAGTTCGGATATCGCGATTACTCATTTTTTCGGACGGCCAGAAGAAGCTTTATTCGAAAGGTTTCTCTGTTATTATAATTTTGTATTATTTTCTGAACACTTCCACGGCTTTTTCCCACGATTTTTGAAATGTCAAGAAATACAAGAAATAAAACGTTACTATGTATTAATAAATGATAATTTGCATTTACTGGAGAAAAGTAACAGTATTCATCCAAACTTCCAAGCGGAATGCAGCTGTATGTAGAATTTTTTTAATTTATTTTCTTTTTTCTTGAATTATTATTTTGATTCACATTTTTGTACAATAACGATGTTATCTAGTAAAAAATAAAAATGAAATTTTGTCTACACACGATGATCTATCACTTTTCAGTTTTGTACGTAGACTTTTGCGACTGACTGTATATATAGCGGACTGCAGTTTATGTTGCGATAGTGACTCAAGAGTACTATAGACAACCTCAGCATACGTAACGAGACGCACTATTAATGTAAGTAGCAACTTACGTCTAGTTTCCTAAACATCCGTAGACCGTACCTATAACTAACTCCGTTAAAAGGACTATGACCTGAAATGTTACGATGAATAAGTGTTCAACATATTGGTTAAGCATATGTCCCGCCAAATATTAAGATCGAAATTTCTCCTGGATATTGGTATTACTTTTGGTTTAGATAGTTAGATAGAGATAAAATGCAAAACAATATTGGAAATTACCATTATGGAACTGTTTGGCCTAAAGTCCTTAGTGAAGAGGATTTGTCACCAGAAGTGACTGTATAATATTTTATATACTTTATAAATAGCTGCCAATAAGTTTTACAGCCCTGTCACTGAGATCAAACAAGTTTTGAAGCTCCCCTAACGAAAGTCTTCGATGCATCAAGCAAACAAAGTAGACTTATATGACCCTTGCCGTAATCTTGCCGTATTTCATCAAGTAAGCTTATCATAGCCGTATAGCATTTGTGATTTGCTCGAAAGCTGTATATCTAAAAAGCTAAAGTGAATGTTTGATTTACTTTATCGTTCAGAAAGGTGTATCTTTTCCATTTCAATTGTTAAATCTTCAAGGAGAATAGTCAATACTTTTTAAAAAGTAATTTTTCAATTTGTGACCACTTACGAGTAACTAGAAACGAAACAGGAAAAATAATATCTGTATGCAAGTTAAGTTTTGAGATATGGCAACACCGGCGTAGATACGTCAAATCTGTACAGGGACTTGAAGAATTCGTCTCAGACAAAAAATGTAATTAAATCGTAAACATTTACGTGCTTCGACGAAACATCGACGATATGTATCGGAGCTGATGTTGCAAGATCGTTATGTGACTTGTAGTGAAATTGAGGAATGCTTTGCATTAGTTCCGCTTGTATAAATTTACCATTACATGAAGAGTTGGCCGTCAAAAAGATTTCTTCGTGTCGGATACGGCATAATTTGGCAATCGCTCAAAAAAAGACTCTTGTCGATTGGTCCAAAGAAATTTCGAAAAAATTCGATCGCTGTGCATCAGAAAGCATCTGTAAAATCAAAACTAAACAACAGTCAACAGTGCATGGGTTTTCCAAGATGAGCCAAATCCAACAAAAGTTGTTCACCTTGAAGTATTTCGAAGCCTAAGGTCGAGTGTTTTTTCGACAAAACCGGGCAGATCGCCATCGTGCCATTAGAGCAACTTAGAACGGTAAATTCGGATTGGTACATCACCATTTGTTTGCCAGATGCACTCAAAACATCGAATTGATGTGTCATTCGCCATCCAGCCCTAACTTAGCACCCAATGGATTCTTTTTACCTCCGCACATTCTTTGCACGTGCTTCGAAAATTGTCTCAAACGCATGCAAAAATGTATTGATCTTCATGGGGAGTTTGAAAATCAATAAAGCAATTTTTGATGATAAATATTAATTATATTTTTTATTTATTTATTGTATTTATTATAAATATTCGTTTTTCTCAAAGCTAAGAAGCAATAATTACCACACTCGGTAACGGATTTTAAAATCTAAACCATGAATTTAGTAGAATAAAAGAGAGTATCTATCTATGGATATAGAAGCAAGTTAAGGCGAACTTTACTAAATTCTTCCGACGAGTCTATCTTTCCATCAGTGAAATAAAACTCTTTCATTTTTTAATTTGAAGCACTATTCGCAATTTATTTTCCAGATTCGTTGGTTTTTCAGCTTCTTTACAAGCATGCTTTTCAAAAGAAGAACACAGTACGAGTATATATATAATATTTGAGTTCAAAGAAAATTTATTGAGTGCATACTTTGAAAAGGATATTCGAAAATGCACTTAAACTCTTTTGAGAAAAATGCAATATTGAAAATACAGAAGAGAGCAAAGGTTAGCATATACGTATGCATTATTGAGCAGAAAGAATATATGGTACGAAAGTGCAGGGGTAGGTTCAAGTGGTAGCTCTTGCGAATATTTACGAGTAACTAGTGTTACGCACATGTTGATTCCTATTTCGCGATGGAGGATGGTCCACTGGATATATTTATTTATAGTTAGTTAAATTTGAAATCAGGTATAATATATTCTAAATACATTTAGGTAATTTCAAAAACTAGATTAGGCCATTATAAAAATTTTGCTCTCCTTCTAAAGTCGACAGTATTGGACACATACGTATATGATAGATAAATAGTTTCTACCTCTTACTTATCTTACCAATTTCTACAGAAGTCCGTGAAGAGAACATTCATACTCCATACTCCAACATCAATCAATAGCCTGAGGATATCGTAACTATATTTATAATGTATATGAATAAATGTATAATTTACTTAAGGAGACACGACAGACCGTGGTCAAATAACAGCAGGAGCATTCGCTTATCGCCTCCATTTGCACACACTATGTTTGCAAAGGTTCCTTCTGAAGTAAACAACGTGACCTGATGCGAGAGGTTTTTTTTACAGCGTTGATCCTTTGATATGAATGTGAAGGTATTACGGGCCAGATTAGTAGTGTTTAGTCGTTTCTTTAATTTTTCCTTCAAATATTTCTTAAAAGTTAGTCGAGGTGTGATCATGACTTCGAGAGTTTTTACTCCTTCTTTTTCTCTAGTTCGTGTCTTACCATGTCATTTTTTTTTTATTCCCTGCATAGAACCAGTTCCATTTCGGAACGCCAATATTTTGGACTTGGCCTGTTGACTTTTAGGTTCCACAAAGCGCAAAATTGGTTGGCAAAATGATTTGCATCATCGTTGGTGTCAGCGTATAGGAGAAGTCTCAGCGAACTGTATTCCACCGGGCAAAAAAGTTGGTAGATCATCACTTAACAGCGAAAATATAAGAAGACTCTTGAAACAACCTTACTTGATACCCATCTTTGGCTCAAACTAGCCTGGCATGTTGACTCCATCCCATACTGCGGTCGTATTTTTTTCGTTAAGGCTCTGAATTATTTTGGATAACTTTGTTAACATTCCCAGATTACTCAGCTTGTAAAAGAGCTCCCTTCTATCAACGCAGTCAAATGCCGCCTTTAAATCTACGAAGAACACATACTGTTTCTTGCCCTTGTCCAGGTAAGTCTTAGCAATACTTCTCAGTTTAAAAATATTGTCCACCATGGAATAGTTTTTTTTTTCCTGAACCCAGCTCGTAACTCGCTAAGAAGGTAATTGGATAGACTTTCTAAAAATATTCCCGTGAAAATGTTCATTACTGAGTTCAGGAACGGTACAGGGGAATTTAGTTACTTGTGTATATAGGAAAAAAATTATATTTTTATCAAGCTGATACATCTCGTCAGTACGTCAAAAATGAAATTATAGACCTTTTTTAGCTTTTCCAGGAATTCGTCGCACGCATATTTGAAGAATTCGTGGAGGATACGATTTTCTCTCGGTGCTTTACTTAAGCTGCATCAATGTACAACCCTACAGACATCTTGCAATAAAATAGTACGGTCCAATACATGGACTCTCTGGAAAGAAAGTGCACAATACAGTTCGACAGTACAGCTGCTAGTTTGTAAAACGAACAACTGTCCATGATTCCTGCAGGCTCCATAGTCAAGTGTTGAGAGTACTTTTTTTGGTTCTCATTGCACACAGTTTTCAAGTTATGTTGGTGTGCTGGTCCATGATTTTTGCAAAAACTGCTGCCTGTTTCTCTTATTAATTGCAAGTATACGGTTTTTCCCCAGCTGCCGCTTATTACCAGTCATATCATAGTTTAATAATCTTACATCTTCTCCTAGCTAGTGTTTATGTGTCTGCAGTGTATATCAAGGCAGTGGTGAAGAAGAATTTGTATATTGTATTTATCGGCGGCGCCAACTTAGCAGTTTTCAAAATTTCTTTCATTCCTTCTCAGAAATTTATTTTCAGCGTTTCTTCTCTGCTGATACGTATCGCCAGCATTTTTCATCTCAACCCTCGTCATTACATATAATATTGCACGATATGGAAAATTTTTTGTTTCTCAATCCCCTGCGAAACCTAGCACATTGGGTGCGACACTTATGATGGCAGCTAATGATTCTCCTAACTTATTTTGCCGAAACGGGATTTTGAGAGAAGTTAAAGGAAACGCGGTCGTGAAGGGCTCTGCCAACAATGGCGATTTATTGATATGGTATTTTTCTAGAGGTCTAGCACCTTTGATATTCGTATTCGTATCTGTTAGCTATTCAATTAATACCACCAACTGTTTTCATTAAGTATTTAATAACTCGGTAGTAGTTACATATATTTTAAGAAAAAAACACTTAGAAGAAATTAGAGAAAGTAAGGAATGCGACTTATTTGTTTGGAGATTGAAAGAAAAAAGAGCATGTTATATCGAAGATGTCGCAATTAACATCTCTTCTGACAATTCATTTAATTGAGGTTATTTGGGTTTAAAGACAATGATCTTTCAGATACATTTTAAGGAAGATCATCTCGCATTTCATCTGCATTTTACCTATAGCAACAAACAACACATTCCATACCCATAGAATACAAGTGGTGCTCCAGTTACAGCTGCGACATCGATGTACATGACGGAATCTGCCGACGCAGCACTTGACCAGAGACACAATTAGTACTAAAGCTTATCCAAATTCATTGTTAAGTCAGTCGTAGTTTAGATGTAAGGGCAACCTATGCCGAAATTATGATAAATAATTTTTTTTTAAATAAAACATTTTATGTTTTACTAATTTACAGAAAAATATCTTGGTTATTAATAAAAGGCTTCCATGTGCCTAGAAAATCCTAGGACGGGAAAAATGCGTAATTGCCAAAACGATAATTCGTTGACTTGGAAATTCAATCAGTCTGTCCGCTGTCGGATCTGGTGTTGTGCATGCTCAAACCATATTAATTAACAAGTTTGTAGTTTAGTTTAGTTTTAAATGCATTTTATTTTCTTAATCACTAACTCTTACATACTAACAAAAAATGCTTAAATGCTAGCTTAAAATTACTTAACAATCTTATACTAACTTACTGGCCCCACACAGGTACTCTAAGCTACTCTCAATTCTTATAACTATGTCTTTCGACTTTATTTACATTTTATTTATAAATATTTATTTGGTATACTTAAAGCTAAGAAAAAACAATTTGTAAACAAAAAACTTAGCATATGGACATTTTTTTTTATTTTTTATAAAAACTTAATATCTAATTTAAAATAAATCTTAGCCTATTTAACCTACATACACACACATAGACATTAAACACAATTATATACCTAAATTAGTACATATATAACTTTATATATACTAATATATGTATATATTTCTTAAATGCTAATCTAAACCTATGTAAGCTGGCCATCGCTATCCACAGAGAAAACAGATTGGTCAGCTCTGCCTCATTAGTGAGGCTGGTCCGTAATTGAGGGAAACGACTACGAAACATCTACTCCATCATTAAACCACCAGAAATGCTGGTGCTGCCGAACGACATCCCTCTTATCGCGATTCCCCACCGCCCTACTGAACCTGAGACGATTCACATTGCCGTGTGTGACGTCTCTGCTGTAGTTGAGTCGCCTGTCCCCAGCTGTCCGACCGACATGGAAGATTAACGGCACCGCTGATCTATCCTGGATCAACCCTATCCGATCAAGGTAGAGAAATGCTTCCGGTGGAACGAAGCCGTCAGAGCGCACACTCTCGTGGTAAAGGTAATTGGGGTAGTAAGCCCCACATATCAGGTTATTCGTCGAGGTCATTGCTCTTGAAATGTGCCTTCGAGTCAGCTTAATTATGAAGTTGTCCACTCTTATTAGGTTCGCCCTATTGTAAAGGACCTCATTAGGATAAAATTTCTTGTACTCCGACTCTGGTGTTCTGTACAAGCGAAGACAAGCCCTAAGGCAAGCCCTCTCAAACACCCGAGTCTTTTCCATTAAGCTTGCTCGTACATTGAACCACACGGGACAAGCAAATACCAGCATTTGCCTGATAAGGGCCATGTAGCAGATTACCTTTACCCTCGCATCGAGTTGGCTGCTATACAACAGTCTCTTTGTAAGGGCAAAAGCGCTTTTAGCTCTGGCCAGAGCAGCATCTACATTTTTGCCAAAATACAGAAACTGATCTAGCCAGATCCCAAGGTATCTGACCACATTTCGACAGGCAAGTGGCTGTCCGTGCTGTCCAATGATTGAGAACTTTTGCCAATTGTTTCTGGTATCCCTAGAGGCTCCAGACAACGGAGTCCTAAAGAGAATCGTTTCCGACTTCTGAAAGTTGATTTTCAACTTCCAGTCATCGCAAATCGTCTTATCTTATCGAAGTCACGCTGTAAGAGAGTATTAATAACCTCGATTTTTGGACCTGTTCTGTACGCTATCAAATCGTCTGCGTACGCAATAGTATGGGGAAGTGAGCCTATCAAGTCGCTTGTATAAATGTTGAACAGGATCGGCGAATTGACCGCGCCTTGCTGAAGACCATTTTTAATTTGAAATATTCCAACAGAAGTCACATCGCCATTTTTCACGATGAACTGTCTGTTGTGTAGCATATTACAAAGTATGTACAAGAGTGGTTTACTGATCCCCAGCCTAGTCAGCTTATAGAAAAGACCCTCTAACCATACGGTGTCGAAGGCCTTCTCCAAGTCAACAAGGCAGGCACCAGTACATTGTTTTTTGCCTTTATTCCATTGGATATCGGACACCAGTTTAGATGCGGCATGTGAGATATCATGTCCCGCCTTAATACCGAATTGATTATCCGGAACTATATGTTTATCCTCAACCCACCTAGACAGAGCTCTATTGATTACCTTTTCAAAAACCTTACTGATATTCGGAAGGAGACTTATCGACCGGAGATTCGCCGGATTAGATATATCCTTTCCCTTTTTGGGGATAGGTTGATTTAATAAACTACCAGAAAGCCTTAGATGTATGAAAGAGAAAAAAGTATTCTTATTCGAAATTAAAAAAATTATTATTGATTTGAATTGATACGTATTCGATCTATATTATATTTCCTACTCTAAATTGTTACTATTAAATTTTTGCATTTTCCCTATCAACCGTTATTAAACATTCCTAAGATTTACTTTCGATTGATACAATCGCTTTGTCCTTCGGGCAACCGATTTTTAATATACAACTATATCATTTTCTAAAATTAAAGCTTTGCCATATTTAAACTAAATTGTATATAATTATTATCTATACTTAATGTAATAATTAGCTTTAAGTTATTCTTTGAAATAAAGTGAAGTACAAAAACTAACACAACTCATCAATTTGTAAAACACTCACTTTTTTTTATTTTTGCCCACTGCTCAACGCATTGTCTACCGGTGCTGACAAGTGAATAACATTCCTTATTGACCAATATGCTAATCCGCCGAAAATTCGTATTCCATACGGTTTTAGACCTCCGAATGGCGGGGGTGTGTATTTTATCGTCTTATAAAACTGTGTCTATAATTCAATCTACACACAATCATTCATGAATATGTCCGGGCATTACCCCTGAATCACTCACGAAAAACTGTACACCATAATACTAAAAGATTCGCCTCTGCGTGTAAACCCATTTGCATATCTTTTCATTGAAGTCATCATTGGCAGGACGGTTTTTCATATAACAGCATAAAAGATTGATGCTAATTCTCTGGTCGATACGTAGAGTTTGTTTCGGACCAATTCTGGATCGATTGCAGATTTTCATTATGATTCAAATTGATTGCCACTAGAAGGAAGTTATGACCTCGATGAAATAGAAAATCGCGTAAACTTAGTAAACTTAGAATTAAGTAGCTTGCATAATTGCTGTAAAAATGGTGTAAAGCTGGTAAAAAAGTGTTAAATATTAACAAACTAGCGAAAGCGGTTTTGATGGGCCATCTAATCACCTAATATAATGACGGGAAAACTTCTTTATAATCCTCCATTCGAGGATACAAAACAATCTCTCTTATCAGTTGTTTAATCCGATCAGAGAACTAGCAACAATTCAATAAGTTTTCCTAATACATTAAGGAGATGAAATTAAATTCAAAAATCTTAAGGATTTACGTTTAGTGAAAAAATTGCGCATAAATCATTTTGTTAGAAATGAAAAAAATTGGTCTTTGTTTTCACTAGAAGTATACAAGTATATGAAGGCATAGAATTAGGGACATTAAATCAATGATGCTAATTGATAATGGTTGATGTCTGCAGCGGTTACCAGCCATGGTAACCATAAAATAAGGGTCAATCACTTTTTCACTGCAAATGGCTCACCAAATAGTCACTTTGTGTTGATCCAATGGCTCTTCGTGCATTTAATGTGGTCAGCAGGCAGCAATTGGTGAACGGTTTGCACTTTGTAAGGGAAAAACTTCAAGTCTTTCACCAAAATTCGACGCAACGAACATCTGCTGATGCCAAGTTGTGTCCATCATTGTCTTGTCTATGTTTTTGTGCTCCCTTGGACGTCTTCGGCCACAGCAGTGATATTCTCGGTCGAACGGTCAATACGGGACCGTCCACTTCTTGCGACATCTCTAGTGGATACAGTTTGCACGATATGCTCAACCAAACGCTTAATTGTTGGCGCAAATAGTTTCAGCACGACGAGGTTGTTTGTTCCATTGCTAGTTGTCAACTAATTCTTTATCTGTCTACAACATAAATGTAATAAACATAAATGTCTCCTTACTAAGAGACGAATTCAGGGCTACACTAGCAAGGAGGAGAGGCTGGATGGGTAATGGCGGATAATAGAAAGAATCTACCATATATTCAGGGTGTCCCAGTTTAGGTTTTCGTCCTGATAGCTGAAGATTCCTGAAGTTATGGGACCCTGTATAACATAACACACTATTTTGAATTTGGTAGTCGTGCGGTAAGGTTGTTGGATAGTTTTCTCTCCGAAAGGTGCCAAAGAGTTTTCTCCAGTGGATGTAGTTCATCTCTTATGCAACCCAAGCATGGCGTTCCTCAAGGGTCGATATTGGGTCCAATTCTATTTTGTACATTTATCAACGATCTACTGTGAGTATGCAAGCATTCTTTTGTGCACATGTATGCTGATGATATACAATTACACCTAGCCAAACCATTTTTCAAGATCAATGAACTGACCCTACTGCTCAATAATGACTTGCAACGCGTCTATATTTGGTCAGTTATAAATGGACTACAACTTAATCCGACTACAACTCAAGTAATTCCAATATCCAAAATAACGTTTAACCTAGATCTTCTGCCTGACGTACTTCTTAACAACTCGAAAGTTAAAGCCGTAGAGTCTATTACTAGCCTTGCATTTGTTATTAGTCGAGATTTGTCGGGTTATAATCATACCAACATGGTCGTAGGTCGTATCTATGGATGCCTTCGAAAGCTTTTCGTTAGCGCTTTTTTTAAATCCACTTGAGACACGACACAGACTAGTTATTGCCTTAATTCTGCCTCTGGTTACATATGCCGAAGTAGTCTATAGTCGCTTTTTATGATTGTGTGCGATATGTCTATTGCATTCGTAGGCACGAAAATATTTCCTTCTACACCAGGGAACTGCTTGGGTGCAGCTTGCAACAATACCCCGATGCCAGGAACTGTGTTTTTTTACACAAAATTATTAATAGACGCTGTCCGCCGTATTATTTTACCTACTCAATTTCACTCGATCTTTTAGTACAACTAACCTAATCTCTCACCATTGGAATTTTCTTAGTTCCTCTCGTTTATTTTTCATTTACACTATTAGGTTGTGGAACTCATTACCATCATCTATCAGATCCATACGTAATAATTCTCTGTTTAAAAGTGCAGTCCTATGACATTTCTCCATACACAATAAACCTATACTACCCTTCCATCAATCCTTATAATTTAATTTTAAGTATTATATTATAATGTAGTAGCCGTAAGTCAACTTGAATCCCAATATTTAGTTACTAAGTACTAAAAAATATTTCTATCTTAATGTACCTTTAATGTATGAATAAATTGTATTGAATTGAATATTGATTTCTCAGAATAAGTCAAGGGGTGGGGGTAAGAGTTGTCTCCTGGTGATTCGCGTTGATCACCTTATTTTATCTTCCAAACAATTCCGAAAATGGTGGTATTTACAGAGGCTTTCTTTTGGCCGAAGTGGAGTGTAAAACTTACTAGTTACATATATCTATATTTACACTGATAGTCCAGCAGCATTTCAATGCCTAAAGTCGGTTATAACAACGGTAAAGGTAGTTTCAAAACTCTATGTTATCCCGCAATAACATGGTGAAATATTTCAAAATCCACATACGGATGATTTTCGAATAGGTTACATCAGAAACGAAGAAAGGTTTACATGTGAAGCGGTCATATCTCATCATCTTAGTCGGCATTATCGCAGACCACTCCTTAATTGGCAAGCAACTTGAGTGCCCTTCTTACGTATTAATGAAGAGGAAAAAAAAAACCTTCTTGTCTCCTCTCTTTATGCTTGGTGACATTGGGAAACTGTGGTATTACAAAAAACCTTTTTCTAGTCTAAATAAAACCTGTTATCAGCAGGCTGCTACTAGACTTAACCTCACCTGACCTAGAGGTGATTAGCTCTCTTGGCAATTTCGATTGCATCTATGGACTCGGAAAATCTGCAGAGCAATATACTCTAGCATCTTTATTTTTATGGCTACCTTTTCCTTCTTATTCCTGTTTCTGTTTAGCAGTTATGTTTATCTTTAGGTATTGAGCCTTACGATCAATTCTCGCCCTTCGCCTCTCATGCCTCCATGAATGTAATAAATACGCTTGTTAAAACTTTTCATCAAACCATTGCAATTCCCTGACACACAGAGGGAAGTGGTTATATATTACGTTTTATAGTACGTATAGGGTGACCAAATAGCCATGATAGTTTTTCCAATTGTTATGCTTCAGCAGCTGTCAAAATATTCAGTAAGCTTTGCCGTTTCATCATGCATGCGGAAATTATTTATAAATATTATCGAAATACGCAACTTGAATTTCATCGTCACCATGGTTTCAGTGTGCAGGCAATTCGTCGTACCGTGGAAAACTTCGAGCGTGAGTACACTTTCTTGGACCTTAGGCCAACAACCAATTAGAGATTGTTGCGAAATGAAGAAAATATAGCCGCTGTAGCGGCCAGTATTGAAGAAGACCCACAAATGGCGCCGATAAGCTGAATCGGGAATCGCCAGAGATTCAAACCAGCTTATCTTGCGGTCGAATTTTCGCTAATTGGAAATGTTGGCCGGAGATTCGGATTCTGTCCAAAAAGTTATCTTCTCCGACAAGGCCCATTTTTGATTCAGCGGCTATGTCAACAAGTAAAATTGCCGTAATTGGAGCGAACACAATCCACAATTCTTCGTCCAAGCATCAATTCAACGCTAAAAAGCCAATCACTTTGGACGAGCTCGAGGCCAATATTCGACACACTATTGCCGGAATAACGGCGCATATATTAGACAGAGTCATGCAAAATTTAACCGACCGCTTGAATCACAGTCAGCGACATGTGCCATTACACATAATGGCATGAACGTAGCTTCAAAATAAAATCAGAATCAAATTTATATCTCACACCCTTTTATTTGATTTTTTTTTTCCTATCGTTCTTATCTGGTCACCCTATATCTTACCCTAGATGTTTTTTTCACAGTGATAATTGATAACCAATTATTTTATTTTTTTAAATACTCGTAATTAAGTTTTTGCAGTGTTCGTGTAATTTTGTGACAACAGTGAAGATTTTTCATATTTTTAGTTATGAATTTACAATTCATTCCTTTCTTTCATAAGTGAACAAGGTAATAGATGATCGTTCGAAAATACTCTTCATTAATTGACCTCAGTCTGGTATCCCTAATGCAGTCAGGCTCTAATCAATTTGGTCCTTCCAACGCAAATTGGGACGAAAATTCTGTTAGTCCCATAATATATGGCATTAAGTCTATTTTTTCCCACAGAAGAATAAATGTTACAAACTATGCTCTGTATCTGGAAATTGTTAGCAACTAAGTCATTATATTGTGCCAAGGAAAATAATGAATAAAATTGTATGGAATTGAAGAGGTATGTTCTTAAACCAGTACTTTCTTGGCACAAGAACTTTATTCTCAACCATTCTAAATTATCTAGCCAATGCAGTGAATACATGTTTATGAAAATTACTACAAAACCATATGTTACTTTATAGGGGTATAGCTTATATGTAGATAATTCTAAGAGACCGTTATTGATGCGATGGAATTTCGGATTGAATACTCCTAATTATTTAAGACTTAAGAGTGCATTAAATGATTAGCTTATGTGTTATCTACTTACCTAGACATGACGTCAGAGAGGCCCTTGGTTCGTTTACACACTGTATTCTTGTTTTCATTTAGTTTATTTTTCAGTCCTGCATTCGCGATCCTTTCATAAGTCTGGAAAATCTTGCTGTACATATTTTCACCCGATAAAATTCTGCCAAGAAGTATGTGCATACGCTTTCTAAACTGGTTGCCTCATGTGTTCAACAAATTTGTGTAACTCTGTATGATATTCTTTCTAATCGATCGGCAGAATACATATAATGCGCAACTACGAGTAGTCTGTTCGGAGCTTCTCCTGTGAAGAGCGATATGAATGCGTCATCGCCGTAATATGGTTTCAGTAGTGATCCCTTTTTGCCACTCGGATGCTCTGGACATCTGTCATAGGATTTTCCTTTTCGTCTTTAGAGGAATCCACTAATTCAAAAGTTCTTCTACAGGATCGGACTTATTTTGCCTGAAAAGTGGCTTCTCCTCATTCCTTTTCTCACGGCGCCTCTCCTTTGTAGCTCGTACAATAATCAACTGCAAGGTTCCTCTTCTCATTAAAAATGGATTCATTTATTTGCGCGTTCTTTTGTCAACCATGTAGCTTCGTAAATATTCTGGTGCTACAAACTGCATATTCTTTACTGTCGCTAATTCCGTCGATCTCATGCTGTCATGTATTTTTCGTATAGGCTAACTTTTCAAAAGATCTTTTTCTCGATAGTCTTCTTTCCGGCCAATTTGTTAGAATCTTGTGTTACAGTGTTAATATCGAAGATGGTAGATCGCTCGTTACGAGGGTACACAACATTTTTAGCTCTTTTCCTTGAGGGCATAGGCAAAAATAGGATTTCTATTAGCAAATGTTGAGTTAATGTGAGTTGTGTTCATTAGTATACTTACCGGTTTTGGTATAGTCTTCTGCTGTCATGTCAGTTCTTGTAAGTGTTCATTGGATCTTCTGTAACTTTAGCCTTATACTTCATGAGAATTTCATCAAGCTTTCTTTATGGAAAGTCCCGGAAGAAATCCTTAAAGCATCATTGTAAAATAATATCACCCAATTCGTACGATATTGGAGGCTCTATACGAGGCCTCCCTGATGTGTTCATGGAAAGTGGTGGGTTTCTCTCCTTTCCTTTCTGTGGAGTCGTTTTTTAGCATCATCAATTTTACAAGCGACATCCTTACTAAATTGCCTATATACTTACTTACTTAATTACTACTTGCTACTTGTTAACATGCTTAACACTTTGGTCCAGTTTGGACCTAAGTCTCATCTAATATGCGCAGTCATCACCAACCTGCTACCAATTGCACACTCCAAATTGGTTGATGCCCCTTTCCACTTGTGCCCTCCACCTAATACAGTCTCTTTAGCTGCTTGAAATGCAAATAGCTTGGAACCAAAGACTAACTACCAATATGACAAGGATCATCCTACTCTGTTAGATAATACATACAGACGCTACAACTTTGCTCTTCTGTGTTTTTGGGAACCAAATTTGAAAATTAGACCAATACCCTCAAACCATCGATTTCTCAATAAACTATTCTTTGTACCAAAAAGGATGAAGCTTCGATGTGTGCATTTTTAGTTTTATTACGGTTTTGCTCTGTGGAAAACAACTTGAATATTTTTTGAAAAATTATTGATTGTTATGTACAAATATGTTCAAAACTAAACAAAGCGATAGTTTCTAAACCTCAGAAAAATAAAGCAAACTGACGATTTCACTGTTAATTTGATGTGAGTTTGTTTAACTGGACAATATTTTGGCCTTATACTATAAATGGATAGATGATAAATAAACCAGAAGCTCACCTGCAGACAATATGAGATGTAGGTACCTATGTATATACTGAATATAAAACCGTGAAGTAGATGAGCACTTGCATTTGGTTAGACTTTAAGTACACACATTCATCAGTAATCTCCTTGTTTATAAATGTTTAACAATGCCAATTTCCTAAAGCTTATACTATGCTGATATCGTTTCACGTTCATCGAAAAACAATTTGAAAACTTCCTTCTTACCTTAATTGCACATATAAAATATAAAATACAATCCCTAGGGCAACATCTTTAACAGGAAAAACTTATTCGATTACAATAGCTACAAGAGAAGACAGAGAAATTAGAAAATGGTACGTTGCAATGAGGTACTATACAAACATAGAGTTGATAGCAATAGGACATAAGATCTGAAGTGAGGTAAGTTCAACTTCCAACGCAATTTTCGGAAGCTGAATGTAATGAAAAGTTCCTCAAAAAAACTTGAATCCAGAAACTTAAATTAAAATCTTATGTTGGAACATATAAACACATATGTAGATTTGAAACCATAATGGATCACGTAGACAGTTCAATTAAAGAATATTAAATCGAATGTGAAATATAAAAAAACTAATCAACTTTTGACGAGATACCAGTACAGATGTCTCATGTTTTTAACGTAAATACCTGCCATGTGGGCTTAAACTTACGGGATGCCCATACATCCATGGGAGCAAGGATATGCCTTGCCATCGCTCACAATGATATTCATTTTTGATACCAATTCGGAACTGTGTTGCCGGCACAAGTTCCACCCTTGGTATGAGTCGAGGCCGACCTAAAACCTCTTACTGCTCTTAGGGTCGCAGCACCCAGCACTTATTGCAACTCCACATTGAGTCAACCAAGGAAAACCAAAGGAAAACCAAAGGAAAACCATAGGAAGACTCTTTCCCGCGATTTTGGGTTTAAACCACAGCCACCATGACGCTCCCACAAGGGGGCCTACCTCTAACAAGTCAGGCCCGGACCGAGATCCGGGGGGCTCCTGACTCCCATGGTACCGTGATTTAAGTCCTGGTAGGGACTACCGGTGGTCCAGCCGCCAACAAGACCTATGACCGGCAGCTTGTGACTGATCAAATCGTAGCAACCTTCGGCAGCGTCATCTGAAGATGTTTACGATAAGACCAGTACTTTGCTCTGCCCCGTTCATTATTAGACAACGTCATTAAAGGACGAAGCCTTGATAATTGGGCGGGGGCCCAGATACCAGTAAAGAACAAAACAACAGAACCTACATAAATAGTGATTTCTCCAAATATGTTGAACTAAAATTAGAAATTAATTAAACATAAGGGCCAGCCGTGATATAGGGAAATCGACAGGAATGATACTGCTGGACATCGAGGCATTTGATTCTGTATGACATGATGGGCTTTTACACAAAAGGCTTGTCTTCAATTTTCCAGCATTTAATTGCGAAATAGTCATTTGTTGTTGTTTGCCAAGTCATTGCTTTAAAGTGTATGTGAATAACAGCCATTGGAATCTGGTGAACGCCGCCTTAAAAAATCATCTACTAGTCCTCCCTGGAATAATCACAATCTTCGTTCCTCACGAAATAAGACAAACAAGTTATGGGCTCTTTTTCTGCGTACCAGATCCTTTTCCGACTATTCCAACTTATCTTGCTGCTTGTCTTCATTTCACCGAACTTAACGATTCCCTTTACCAGTGCTACCTTAACAATGCGCAAATCAACCTTATAACCGTCGCAAGGTCCTTTTTTCCAATTCGTTAATTACAAAAGAAACAACAAATCGTCAACTGATCTACTCACCATTGCCAACTTATTTGCAAAATTTTTTAAACAGTCCTTCAACAACGACTATTGTAGTTACCTACTGAACTTCTCCAATTGCCCACTTTGATCCTAGATCTTGGACCCGTCTTATATCGAATATAAATTACACCAAATTAATGACGAATTCACACCTGGCCCAGATGGCATCCCTGGCATAATTCTTAAAAAATGTTCATCCTCTCTTTCCTTTGCCGTTTTTATACTCTTGCGTCTATCCCTTTTACAAGGATAATTTCCTCAGACTTGAAAAGCCTCGTTCATAACCCCGATCCACAAAAAAGGATCAAATAACGAAATAACAAACTATCGTCCAATCGCTAAAGTCTCCCATATACCCAAACTCTTCGAAAGTATTTTGTATGAAGTTCTAAGCTTCCAGTTCAAATCACTTATTCCCCTAGACAACATGGCTTCCTAAAGGGTAGGTCAACCACCACAAAACTTGTTGAATTCGTATCCTTTGCCTTCTCTGCTCTAGAGAATGGCAGCGAAGTCGATGTAGTTGCAACCGACTTCAGCAAAGCCTTCAATAAAATCTCTCACCAGGTCCCAGGACCAGGATCAGGTCCCTCTATATTATCTTTGTTCGCGCACTCCTAGAGTACGCCAGTCATATATGTTCCCCATATCATCGCGTTCATATCTTTAGAATCGAAAACATCCAGTGCCGTTTTCTTCGATTTGCCCTTCAAGGTATGCCCTGGGACGATTCTTTTATTCTGCCACTCTATTAAAACCATCTAAACTTTATTAACTTAAACACCCTTGAGGAACGCAAAAATGCAGCCGACTTTCTCTTCATTTATCGACACCTTTCAGGTCACGTTAAATGCGTGTCCCTTCACAACTCTGTTTTCCTCAACACTAACCCTCGTAATCTACGTACCCCTCGTCTCTTTTATCTACCAACCCACCACACCTCCTATAGAGCGAAAGAACCAATCTTCCATATGCTAAGAACAATCAATTGAAAGCCTACCGCCTTTGACCCCCACCGCACCACTCCCTACCTCAAATCCGTTCTCTTTCACCGCTTCAGCCAACCTTACGAGTAGTTTCCAATTTAAGTTGCATTTTAAGTTATAGCTTGTATTTAGCCGAATAAATGGAAACATTCGCTCCCACCAAAATTAAAAATAAAATAACTGCAAGTGTTCCACAATGTTCAGTTCTTGGCCCAATATTTTACAATTTGTACATATAAGCTTTTTCACAAATATCGGAATGCAAATTTTTAGTATATCTATGGTAGTAGTATATGGTCTTAACATTGAGACCAATCTATTAAATGCGGCTGAGATATAAAATTAGTATCTTTTTTATAAGAAAGAGAAAGTTTTGCTTCCTTCCACTTAATGGTCTGCAAATTAATTGGGACTTGTGCGTAATATATATAGGAGTTCATTTAGTTTCAAAATTAACTTATAAAGAACATATTACAAGCGCATTACATAGAATAGGTACTGCTATCAAAATGCTATATCCTTTCATAAACGAAAATTCCCAACTATCAAATGAAAATAAAATAAAATACATATACAAAATTATTTTCCAAACAATTTTACTGTACAGATGTCAAGTGTGGGGTAAATTTGCTAGCTCTCACATCAAGAAATTGCAAATACAGCAAAATAAATTATTAAAAATTATATTGAATCTTCTCTGGCATCATTCAACCACTGATTTACACAAAAGATCTAGTGTTGATTTGTTCACTTTTAGAAAAAATAAGCTTATTGAAATGTTGCAATTAGATGTCAGTACTCCGACAATCCTTTGCTTAGCGAGTTAAGTAGATTACACTAATAAAAATATAGAATACCTAGCATTTCTGTTACCTAGTTTATATTACAGCTTAAAGCGCAACAACTTAATGCGCATTGTTTCAATACGCTCTTATAAACACCACTTCAATTCGCAATGAAATATTCAATGCATATAAAAATGGTGAAGTCATTTACAAGGCAACAAAAAGCATTAAAGCCAAAAATAAGACTCTTTTTCAAAGAGAAATAGTAACTGTCGTAACTTCGAAAGGAAGAAAAGTGCACAAAACTCACATAAGGAGCACAAGTTAGGGGGTAAAAATCTAACGCTCATAGAGAAGCTAAATTATGGCACTATATAGGGTATTGATGTCTAAAATATATTAAATGAATATACAATTGTAAGGTTCTTCTGGGAACATTCGGTTCAAAGCACTTTCTTAGAAAGTTTAAATGTGATTCGTCCGGTTGACCACCCTGTGCTGGCACATTATCGTTTAATATTTATAATATTTGTTATATATTGTCATTATGTACATCTCATACAGTTTGTAAATCTGGTGATGATGCTTCGATGGGCTAACGTTACTTTTCGTTTTGTCAAAAATAATCCCGTATGTATTCAATGCTATTATTCGATAAGCCAAATTTTATAAAACCAATAAGTTAGTTGCAATAAAGATCTTTAATCGGAAACACCGCTCTTATTCTTTTGGTTTTTGTCGTGTTGTTTTTGTTGTATTGCTCCTACAAAATTATCAGAAGTGGGATAAATTAACCAAACGTGATTTAATTAATTGTCAATTTATTTGTTTACGATTTATGCGCTTTATGTTAAACGTTTAATTGTATATTTGGTCGAACTTTTGTGTTTCCTAAAAATGATAAAAATGGCAATTGCGAAGGATTTTTTAATGATTGCAACGGTGTCGCAATTAAAAGATAAGTTGGCTGAAATGGGTTTGGCAACGAGCGGTGTAAAAAATGCTTTGAAAGTGCGGTTGGAACAGGCCATCGAAAAGTTAAGTGACGTTCAAATGGATGAGTTCTCCCCAGACAATATGATCGAAAGTTTAGATTCATACGGGAATACAAGTAGATCGGAGAGGGAAGAAGAAAGCAGCGTCATCGTTTCAGAGCAGTTGGCGAGCTTGCGTGAACTCGTTTCCAAAAAAGAGGAAATTCGAAGACTTCAGCAGAGGTTAGTCGAGTTAAGCAATCCATTAGACGTAGTGCAGCAAACGGTTTCTTTTAGGGACATTGAAGAGTCCCTAACTAAATTTTCTGGAGACGACAGCTATTCCATTACTGCCTGGTTAAAAAACTTTGAAGACACAAAGCACCTGTACAAACTCGATGATTCCAAGTGCTTTGTATACGCGCAACGACTCTTAACGGGAACAGCAAAACTGTACCTAAGATCTACGTCTTGTCGATCATGGAACGAGTTGAAAGCAGCTCTACTTGCGGAATTTCACCAGCACGTTACCGCCACAGATGTCCACGACGCTTTACGCAAGCGGAAGAAGCTTAAGGAGGAAAACTTTCAGCAGTATGTCTTGACTATGCAGGAGATCGCTGCCTCAGCCAACATAGAAGAGCAAGACATTATCGGCTATATTGTGAAAGGAATACCTGATTCGACATTCAACAAGCAGATGCTGTTTACAGCTAATACCATCTTGGAGCTGAAAAGTGTCTTAAGGAGATATGAGAAGATGAAACTTGATGCCCATCCACCAACTCCGAGTACTAGTTTCATAAAATCGGTACCGCAAGGAAAAACTGCAATACAGTTTCACAACAAGAAGGTTATTAAGTGCTTTAACTGCAACGATGCTGGGCATGTGGCCACTAACTGTCCAAGGCCACGCCGAGAACGAGGTTCGTGTTTTCGCTGTGGGCAGAAAGGACACATCATTAAAGACTGTCCACAACGAACATCAATAATGGTTCTACAAAATTCAGAACCAGCTGAGGAAAATAAGAAGTCGTTCCTGCATAACTTTCATGGAGTTGTTACCTATAAATTCCTTCATGATGATTCCGGAGCTGCCTGCACGACATTGGATGCGATGACCATGATCGATACTGGAAGCCCCATAAGTTTTGTGCAGCGAAAATTCATTCCACCATATCTGATGACATCAATCGAACCGTCCATGGATGGTTATGTAGGTATAAATAACAGTAAATTGGTTATTTTTGGCAAAGTGCTTTGTAAAACTAAAATTAACAATGAATATATTGATTTATGTCTTTTCATCGTTAGATGTATCTTAATATTGATACATATGATGACCGCGATGAAAAGGATAATTTTAATATAAATCCAAGTTTGTGCTTTGAAGATAGTGATAAAATTAAAAATCTAGTTATTGGCAAAATTTCAAACAACAAGTTTTTATATGAGTCTTGCGAGTACGAAATGCGAATTACGTTGAATGATTCAAAATTTGTTTGTAATTGTGCACCTAGACGACTGCCATACATGCACAAGTTGGAATTACAAACAATTTTAGATGACCTTATTAAAAACCAAGTTATTCGTGAAAGCAGTTCTCCTTTCGCGTCCCCAATTGTTTTAGCTAAAAAGAAAACAGGAGAATTGCGACTCTGTGTTGATTTTCGGTCAATTAACAAGGTTACGGTCAAAGACAATTTTCCGCTACCATTGATAGAGGATCATTTGGATCGGTTAAGGGGGAAAAAATATTTTTCTCTCCTGGATCTAAAGAGTAGTTTTCATCATGTAAAAATGTCTGAAGACTCAATTAAATATACGTCTTTCATTACACCTCTGGGCCAGTTTGAATACTTACGCATGCCATTCGGGCTGAAAAACGCCCCTAACGTCTTTCAGCGGTTTATAAATTCTATATTTAAAGTACTGATTCAATCTGGAAAACTTCTTGTTTACAGTGATGATTTGTTAATTGCTACCGAAACAAAGGAAGAACATTTTGACATATTAAAACAGGTTATGGATGTAGTAAGAAACAACAACTTACAATTGCGTTATGACAAATGTCTTTTTATGTTTGAAACTATAACTTATTTAGGATACGAAGTCTCTAGTAATGGAATAGGTCCAAACGTTAACGGCCTAAAAGCTGTTTCTGAATTTCCTGTACCTACAAATGTCAAGGGAGTGCATTCATTTTTGGGATTATGTTCTTATTTCAGAAAATTTATAAAGGACTTTTCAATTTTGGCAAAGCCGTTATACGATCTTCTCAAAAAAGACGCTGTTTTTACTTTTGGTGATACAGAATTATCAGTTTTTGAAGTTTTGAAACATAAATTAGTTAACGCTCCATTACTCAGTATCTACAATCCCCACGCTGAGACTGAGTTGCATTGCGATGCAAGCAACTTGGGATTTGGTGCAGAGCTGGTACAACGACAAGAAGATAAGCGCTTTCACCCTGTCTTATTTTTCTCAAAACGTGCTACAGCTTCAGAATCTAAATACCACTCATATGAGTTAGAAACCTTAGCCATTATCTATGCGCTGAGGAGATTCAGGATATATCTAACGGGCATAACATTTAAGATTATTACTGATTGTAAATCACTAACGCTTACCCTTAACAAAAAGTTAATAAACCCCAGGATCTCTCGTTGGGCCTTAGAGCTGCAGGATTACGACTTTGTTATTGAACATAGAGATGGTAAAAGGATGGGTCATGTTGACGCTCTCAGCAGATGTCATAATGTCCTTATTATTGAGTCTGATTCTTTTGAACATGTTTTAGCGGCATCCCAACAGAAGGATCCTATTATAAGAAAGTTGGTTCAAATGTTAGAGAAACGGGAAAGTTCTCTATACGAAATGATCAATGGCCTTGTTTATCGTAAGCTTGATCATAAAATATTATTTTACGTTCCATCGCAAATGGAAAGGAACGTTATGCAGACGCATCATGAAGCCCTTTGCCACACTGGTGTAGAAAAGTGTTATAATTTCTTAAGAAAAACTTATTGGTTTCCTCTCATGAAGGCAAAACTGAAAAGCTATATAAACAGTTGTCTAAAATGCATGCATTTCTCTTCAGTATCGGGGAAAAAGGAAGGTGTTTTGCACAGCATCCCTAAAGGTGACAAACCTTTTGAGACTATCCATATTGACCACTTTGGTCCATTACCCTCGTCGGGGCGAAGCTTTAAACATATTTTGTTGGTAGTCGATGGGTTTTCAAAATTCACCAGACTCTACCCAGTGAAGGGTACCAGCACCTTAGAAGTTGTCAAGTGTCTAAAGTCATATTTTTCCGTGTATAGTAAGCCCACCCGCATGATTTCTGATAGAGGTAGCTGCTTTACATCAGAAGATTTCGCGAGCTTTTGTAACAACTATAACATACAACACATTAAGGTGGCAACTTGTTCACCGCAGTCAAATGGTCAGGTGGAGCGTATCAACAGAAGCCTCATTCCAATGCTATCTAAGGAAAGTGAACTCAATCCTGGCGACTGGTCGAACCACCTGGAAAAAGTTGAATTCGCACTTAATAACGTCGAAAGTAAAAGTACAGGTTTTAGCCCAAGTATGTTGCTTTTTGTTGTTGCACAAAAGGGTAATGTGTCTGACAGAGTCCGTGAATATCTTGAACAAAACATAATTTCAGAAGATGATAGAAATTTAGATACAATTAGGCAAAAGGCTAGTGAAAAAACTGTTAGATGTCAAGAATCTAATAAAGTTAGTTATGACAAGCGGCATAAACAACCATTTTCTTACAAAGTCGGTGATTACGTTTTGATAAGAAACGTTGTAAATACACCCGGTTTAAATAAAAAGCTCATAGTTAAGTACAAAGGTCCTTTTGAGGTTGTTAAGATTTTCCCAAATGACAGGTACTTAATTAAAGATATAGAAAATTTGAAAATTTCAAGAAACAAGTACGAAGGAGTTGCATCTCCTGAGAATATGAAACCATATATCATTCCGCAATAAGAAGTTTGGACATCATATTAATCATATGTATCATTATCAAGTTCCTTTTTGAAAGTATTAGTCCATTTTTTACCCTACACATTTATGTTTTAATGTATGAATATTTATATGTATCTATGTTATTATTATTATTATATATCTTTTGCGGTAATATCTGTATCTATTTGTTTTTGTTTAAATTTTAATTTGTAGTTTTATAGTTATTACGAATCATTAATAAATGAATTTGAATATTTTGAAGATATGTACAGAGCATAATTTGTAACGACTTTTGATGAACTACTAAACCATTAAGTTCTGTTTTGGTACACACATAAAAATACCAAGTTTCGAAAAATTGTATCGACTTTATTTATTCTTGATTTTGAAATGTATTAAATAAAAGAAAAAATAGTGTAAGTGTCAATGCATACGGTGGAAAAATCGGGGTCGATTTATAGTCAGGATGAACGAGTTGTAAGGTTCTTCTGGGAACATTCGGTTCAAAGCACTTTTTTAGAAAGTTTAAATGTGATTCGTCCGGTTGACCACCCTGTGCTGGCACATTATCGTTTAATATTTATAATATTTGTTATATATTGTCATTATGTACATCTCATACAGTTTGTAAATCTGGTGATGATGCTTCGATGGGCTAACGTTACTTTTCGTTTTGTCAAAAATAAACCCGTATGTATTCAATGCTATTATTCGATAAGCCAAATTTTATAAAACCAATAAGTTAGTTGCAATAAAGATCTTTAATCGGAAACACCGCTCTTATGTTTTTTGTCGTGTTGTTTTTGTTGTATTGCTCCTACAATAATAACATGTGGCATTTCCGAATAGAGTAAAGTCCTTGCGAACGGATCGCTTTCGCATGCCGAAAATAAATTTGTCAATGTGGTCGCTGGAGGTCGTTCCGCTCTTTGCGTTGCATTTACGTCCGTAAAGTAGACACGCTCTAAGTGAACTGCCAAATGTACGTCAGTCGGATGACGTTCATGAATCGGAAATGAAAACAGCCGCCAAATTGCCTTGTTACAACTCACGTAACGTGCAAGTTGAAATTTCGTTACCTCGTCGTTTGCATTCGGATCGACAATGCCAAACACCGCCATGTCGCTCCCTTTGTTCGCATACTCGTATTTGCAAACGTATTTGATGTAGTTGCAATATTCAACATTGCAGTGGGTTAAGAACGTTTTCCACAAAAGCGGACAATATGGAACGATCCAGCGGTTATCGACGACGACATCGTTTCCTTTCACTTTCATTACGGTTGATCTGCCGTTGTCATCTGGAGAACGACGCCGATACAATAGATATCCGTCGATTACACTGATTGTGTCAGCCACCAACGGACTGGGAAAATGGTTTGTGCAATTTCCGTGAATCTGGGTTGTGGACTCCGCAAGGGCCATGGATCATGTTCATTGTCGCAACGGAATGCAGCTCCGGATCAGCTTCTGGATCTGGTATTTCGGCAGAAATGATCGAATCATTTCAGAAATGGTCGGATCTTGTCAAACATCCAAAGCAGAATATGTGCATGTGGTAAGCCACGTTTCTGCCATTCGAAATATAAAACGAACAACGGAGTATGCCAAAAGCCTTCTGCTTATCGATGTACCTAATCCATGAGTACTATGATTTTTTGTTTGAATACTCGTGCAGTGATGTCATGTCGATCGTTGGATGTTTGTCCTATCAGCAACAGATTCGTAATTTCGGGCCATTTCGGATTGCAAGTGAACGTGATGAATAGATCTGAGCGTCCGTAATTCCGCACGTACGTCATCGCCTTCTTGAGCATACTCATGCATGTGGCGCGGGCTTCCAACATAAGTAGCTGGGAGAATGGTAAAAAAACCGATGTTGGCCGCGTCTCCTTAAGTAGCGATGGCGTCACGCAAGTGGATGTACTCGTCTGATCGTAACTTCGACTGATTGAAACGAATGAAATTGAGACGCTCCAATTCGACCTTGACCTACATGTCAACGCAGTACTGTTGAAACAACAGACGATATCTCAACAGATGATTATCAGCATCTTGCCGAATCATCAATTGCTGACCTTCTTATTCGTTTCTTCTCCTGAAATATGAATTCGAAGTTACTTGTAGAAGGAAAAAGAAGTGATGACTTGTAAACAAACCTGTCGTTGGATTGACCACCTTTATATTGAAGTGATAGCCATCTTCTCCACGACAGAACATCAACGTGTATTGAAGTACATCATATGACCGATGAGTCTCGTACACGCGCTGCAATTGTCCACCATCCCGACGCTTGAGAACAATATCGCGTGATTTCACAGTCTCTGCAACAATCACATTGTCTTGCATAGCCTCCAGCGGGTCTTTTGTCTGCTCTGATAATGATTTTATGGTCGTCAGAATGCATTGTATACAATGCAGTTTTGAACAATCTGACCAATTCATTATGCTCATGCAGAAGATTTTGCAATTGTTCGATCATTTCACGTTTAGTCGCAGTGAAAATTGCACAACGCTGATCTAGTTCAATTGCCGAATCACCAACGAAATAGATCTGAAGGAAGTTATGATATTCGTTTGGTGGTAGTAACATAGCGTCCGCTGGATTGTGAATTTGCCCTTGATTCTGAATGTTTGGAAGCAATTTCGAAAAAAATTAGAAGAATTGTTCATTTTGATAATAAGGAGACGCCATTAACTTATAACTCGGATTGTAGCCGGGTTGATCAAACACGTCGGCTTCAAATGACGTCATTTGAAAGCTTCCGTTATACCCGAGAAACGAATACAATGGCTCTGGCGGATGATGAAGTAAGCGATTGCGCGGAATCGTATTCGAAAGCAGCGCGATTCAAGCCTACATTTACGACTGGTTTTCTTCCAGTAGCGTTTTGTGGAATTTGAGGTGGTGATTGTGCAGCGCGAACCTTTGCAATATTGGCACGATGAATCGTTCTCGCACCACGTACACTCTAGTGGATAATACGGATCCCAAAGGCGACAAACAGTTGCGAACAAAAGAAGTTATTGCCGTTGTGAAGCGCAGGGTTGAGAAGAATCCGAATGAGTCGATTGGACATCGTGCACAGCAATTGGAACTATGCCCATCCACTTTGTGGAAGATTTTATTTAAAGATCTTGGCTTAAAAGCTTATAATATGCAGCTTGTGCAAGAGTTAAACCCGCGTGACTATTATACGCGTCGTAGGTTCGATGAATGGGCCGCAAACATGATTCAGCTTAATATTCATTTTCAAATCAAAATTTTGTTCTCCGATGAGGTCCATTTTCGGTTAAATGGATAGGTAAAAAAGCAAAATTGCCGAATGTCCATATGCTAAGTTTTTTGTTAACAATTTTTTTTCTTAGCTTTAAGTATACAGTATAAATAATTCTAAATAAAATGTTAATAAAGTCGAAAGACATAGTATAAGAATTTAGAGTAGCTTAGAGTGCCTGTGTGGGGCCAGTAAGTTAGTATAACTTACTTACATTTAAGCATTTTTTGTTAGTATGTAAGAGTTATTGATTAGAAAATAAAATGCGTTTAAAACTAAACTAACTGAAAATTGCACAACGCTGATCTAGTTCAATTACCGAATCACCAACGAAATAGATCTGAAAGAACTTATGATCTTCGTTTGGTGGTGGTAACAAAGCGTCCGCTCGATGGTGAATTTGCCCTTGATTCTGAATGTTTGGAAGCAATTTCGAAAAAAATGAGAAGAATTGTTCATTTTGATAATAAGGTGACGCCATTACCTTATAACTCGGATTGTAGCCGGGTTGATCAACAACTTCGGCTCCAAATGACGTCATTTGAAAGCACCCGTTATACCCGAGAAACGAATACAATGGCTCTGGCGGATGAGTCAAAACGGGCAATTCCATCTTGCCACCAGCGCAGCATAAGCTGGAGGTTTCTGATTGAAACTTCAATGCATTTCAATGCTGGCATACGACAGACAATGAACCGATATCAACGCAGCGATGATCTTTGTAGGCGATTGCGAAATCGTATTCGAAAACAGCGCGATTCAAGCCTACATTTACGACTGGTCTTCTTCCAGTAACATTTTGTCGAACTTGAGGTATTGATTGTGCAGCGCGAACCTTTGCAATATTGGCACGTCTCCATTCATTTTCCTCTGCACGTTCCTTTTGCTTTTGATTATCACGCACATTCTGACTAATTATAGCACGACGTGTACGTCGTCCAAGGTTTAATCGTCCAATAGGAGACATTAGTCAAGCAAATAACTCTCCCTAATAAACAACAAAGTCGTTTTTGACTAATCCTATTCAAAAGAAAATTCTTCTCAAAAAAAAAAAAAAAATACGGAATGAATCAGTTTTTCAGTTTTCAATGCATTTTATTTTCTTACTAATTAACTCTTACATACTAACAAAAAACTGCTTAAATGCTAGCTTACAATTACTTAACAACTTGCTAACTTACTGGCCCCACACAGGCACTCTAAGCTACTCTAAATTCTTATATCTATGTCTTCCGACTTTATTAACATTTCATTTAGAATTATTTATACTGTAAGTATACAGTATACTGTAAGTATACTGTAAGTATACTGTAAGTATACAGCTAAGAAAAAAAAATTGTTAACAAAAAACTTAGCATATGGACATTTTGTTTCTTATTTTTTATAAAACTTAATATCTAACTTAAAATAAACCTTAGTCTACTTAACCTACATACACAATACAACAAACACACAACAGACAATATACACAATAATATACATATATTAGTATATACCATTGTATATATCAATATATGTACATGTTTCTTAAATGCTAACCTAAACCTATGCAAGCTGGCCATCGCTGTTTAAAGAGCAAATAGTTGGGTCAGCTCTGCCTCTTTAGTGAGGCTGATCCGTAATTGACGGAAACGACGACGAAAACATCTTCTCCATCATTCAACTACCAGAAATGCTGGTGCTGCCGAACGACATCCCTCTTATCGCGATTCCCCACCGCCCTACTGAACCTGAGTCGATCCACACTGCCATGTGCGACGTCTCTGTTGAGTCGCCTGTCGCTGTCCGAGCGACATGGAAGATTAACGGGGACCGCTGATATATCCTGGATCAACCCTTTCTGATCTAGGTAGAGGAATGCTTCCGGTGGAACGAAGCCGTCAGAGCGCACACTCTCGTGGTAAAGGCAATTGGGGTAGAAAGCCCCAGATATCAGATTATACGTCGAGGTCATTGCTCTTGCAATGTGCCTTCGAGTCAGCTTAATTACGAAGTTGTCCACTCGTATTAGGTTCGCCTTGTTGTAAAGGACCTCATTAGGATTAAATTTCTGTACTCCGATTCTGGTGTTCTGTACAAGCGAAGACAAGCCCTCTCAAAC